>JAPDSC010132225.1:70764-89728 GCA_026290005.1 Latrodectus geometricus | reverse complement strand
TTTTTACAGAAGGAAGATGGATAGCATTCGTGTTGATTCTATTTCAAAAAGGCGGAGACACTTTATCCTAGAAGGAAGTTAAGAAAGCTTCGTGAGGAATGAGTTTGTTTTCCTATTGTTTGAGAACTGCTCTAAATGCCTGTTTTTTTTTCTGGCAGCAAACCATTTCCTTGGTGTAATTAGGATCCACTTCGGAGCAATTTATTCTAACTCTTACAATTTTTGCTAAAAACCACTTAAAGAAATTAACTACCCTAAATTGAAATAATGAATGAACAGTTTGTTGATAATTTGTCTGGTAGGAAGTAATTATCATAAATTTCAGAGACAGAGCAGAAAATTTATCTTGCAATTTCTGCTACGACTGTAAACAAGATATATTTTAAGGAATAATATAAAATAGTATGAAGTTTTTTGTAATTAATAAAGTAATATGTGTCTAAAAGTCCAAAATTTTGATATTAAACATCATCGAATAACTTGTTTGCAAGACGATATAAATGGTTTTCTATTTGCTTTTTTCATTTGAGCATTTAAGATTTTTTTCGGTCTTTTCAACATATACCAATAAATGATCTCTGTTGGTTATAAATCTAGTCAGAAAATTGTTGTTTAAAAATTCTTATGTTATTAATCTGTTAAAATGGATACGCACCCTCAAAGAATAGACAAAAGGATAGGTTCAATGAAGTTTACTAGTAAGTTTTCTTAATGGAACATATTAAATTTTTAAGAAACATTAAATTTGGGATTTATATACCAAAGTGAAGTACAAGCACTTTTCTGTGGTAAACTTTAAACTTAACAATTTTAATAATTACTACTGCAATTCTGATTCTTGTATTTAGAAAGAAAATTATGTTTTTTTATTTATTTATTTATTTAATTAATTTATTTATTTTTTTGTCCAGTGCCAGCCAGGCTGGCAATATGGGGTGCTGTTCCGCTTTTCCAACTGAACCATAATATGGTGTGGAGTACGACTTCCTCAGTACACACATGCAATAGGTATCCGTTTATAGAGTAGGCAACTATTCATACTCCATTGGTACAAGGAAAGAACAAAGACAGGAGAGAGAAAGTAAACCCATGTCCGAACCAGAATTCGAACAGATGACCACACTATCCGCAATCAGGCACGTTGACCACTAGATAGGAATGGTGGCAAGATATTTGATTATTTGTCAAAGTAAGTGCTCGAGAGTTTTCCGGGTTTCCTTCTTTACGGATTGGACAAAAAAAAAACCCAATAACTAAAGAATTCCACCAATTTTCTAGTTAGCAACCAAATGAGAGAATTATTTCCTTCAGTGCATATTCATAGTTTTATCCTAGCAGTATTAAAACAAAGAAAATGGAATATATTCTGCTTTAAATGGGATATCAAACTGAGTGGTTGACTGAGAGATTTATCAGATTTTCTCCTCAACACTTGAATCCAGTTCTTGAATCTGGAAGCCATTGTGGAAATCAATATTTAATGGATATTCAAAATTCTTTTTTGAGCTATTAGATTACTCCATATCTCTCTCATATCAATGTACAAAATTTACGTTTACATTAAAATTTCGCTTAGGAATAAAACAGTTCTATTGAAATTTTTAATTATAAAAAGGGAAATAATTAAAAACTAACAATAATGTTAAAAAAATATTGAACATTTTAAGAAACTAAGTATTTCTTAATATTGAAATTCGTTGACTTTTTTCATTTTAATAACATAGAAAGTAATCGTGATAAAATTAAAATTCATGTTTGTGTTATAGTATGTAAATGCTGAGTTCCTGTCTACATTACAAATTTTTGTGATGATAGGTGATACTGGATTTATAATTTTCCCAAAAAAGTATAGCATCAATCTAAAATTGAATCATACGTCCAATAAAAGAATTCAAAAATAGATAAATTTAAAACATGCTAATATATGCTTGTTACTATTTAAAATTTAATGTTTTATTAGAAGTTACATTTTAGATAATTTTCTTCCTATAGAAATATAGAATTTTAATGATGATAACATTAAAGGAGGACATTTTATAAATTACCTTATCCTCAAAAATATTTGATAGAATTTAATATTTTCCATCCCAATGAGAATTTATCGTATATTTGTTTTAATTTTTTCTTTAAATTTTTTTTTTATTTCTAATGGCGGGCACCCTTGAGCAAGTAAGTACATTAGCTCATTTGCCGCAACAAGGCGGGAAACTGATACTCATTTTATCGTTACCCAGTGGGCACCTGTGAACCAAGTCACTGAGGTACGAGTAGCACCACCCACGCCACACCACCACAAACCCGTTTATTGGGTGGGTCACATTCATCCATCATTTGAGGAATGGACAAGAAACACAGAGAGAGAAATAGAAAGTACATCCATGGCCAAGACGGGATTCGAACTAAGGTTCTCCCCATCCGTAGTCAGTTATGCTAACCACTAGATAGGTTGGGCGGCTTTCTTTATAATCATAGATGTAGGAAATTACGGATTTCTATTCTTACTTAAGTTAAGTATTTCTATTCTTAAAGATTATTCTTATGGTAATGGGAAAAGTATCGAAAATTCTTACTCTTAGGATCCACAATCTCTTTTCATTTTAAAGAATGTTTCTATTTTAGGAACAACTACTCAGTACTCAAATATTGCTCTTCGAAGCATAAGATCCCGGGTCCAATCCCAGCCATTGCTGAACAACGGGAGATGGATGTTACAATTATGTCTTCTGCATGCATGTGTTGTGGTGGGTATTTGAGAATTTTCAGGATTTCCTCCCCTGCGACACGTGAATATGGCCCACTTTCAATTGCAAGTTTTTTCTGAAGACTAATTACTCAGTGCAAGCTAAATTGCTTCACAACAACCTTAGAACAATATGTTACCATTTATGCTGAGTCAAAATTCCAAGATGGTAAAATAATATATATTTTCACAAACCATAAATGAAAGACATGTTTTTATGGTAGCCAAATAATTTTACATGAACAATGTTTTGATAAATTTATTTAACTTGGATGACAAAAATACATAGATTTATATTAGACTATATGTATAAAGGTATATGCTTTCATTAAATTCAAATTTTCCTTCTAATTTTTGCAACAACAAATAAAGATTTAAAAAATATTTTATATATTTGTTCAGAAAAAAAAAATTAATCTAATAATTTTTATCTTTCATATATTTCATCTCAGCTAGAAGAATAATATGATATCATCACTTAGGAAAATTAACATATCAAAAACAACTTTCCCTAACTTGTTTGATATATGTTTTTTGGTATATGTTCAATTTTATAATGAAGAAAGAGCTTTGACCGGTAAGACTATACCATTTTACCTCGGATCGATATGGGTATAGATCCAACCGCCAATTCTGGTAACCGATATCGCCAAGTGGGCACGAAAGATTACTTACTTCGCACCCAGAATCGTGACTTGGATTCTGAAAGTACTATTGTTGTTCCAATGAAAGTGATACATCGTGGCGTAGAGGATTTATCCTGCTTTTTTTTTCTTTTAACGTCCTGGGATAATATTTTTTACGTCTAAAAGCCTCGCTTGTATTACGCTTTTTCGATATGTAATGGATACCTTGCTGTTCTTGAGATGCGTAAAATCCGTGGGGATTTGGCATGGTTTTTATTCCGTACTTCTGCTAAAGAATGAAACAGAACAAAGGGGTTTTCTTCGCCAACTCCACTCGTTTTGTTCCACTGACGTGTAGTGTTGAGTGAAAATTTTGATTGATGGCTTTTCGCTTCTTTTTATTCTATCCAAAAATAAATTCTTGGGAAAACATTATTTTGTTCAAATGTTGGCAGTCGTAATCTTAACCTAAATCAGTCACTTTTATTAATTGCTTATTCCTTGTTGTATTAGATATCCTGCTGAGATCTAGTTAGAGAAAATACTTAAGTGTTTTTGTTTCAACGAGATAATTTCAATTAATGTTCATGATATACATTGAAATATCTCTTAGAATGAATCAACAAAAATCCATTTAATTTGTTATATGAACAGATCGCTTCTTATTAGACTTTTTATGTATTTTTTTATAAAGAAACATTTTTTGCAAAATATTCTATTATTTAATTAGTTTACTGTAATTTGAAGTTACAATACAATGAATCAGTTATTTTTTACAATAATTTTTTATAAAACTGGTAAGGTATTTAAGCCCTTCATTTATTTATTAATAATCATATATTGTGATTTACATCAACTTTATCTGAAGAATCGATGCATTACTTATAGAAAAATACAATGAACCATAAAAGATAGTGTTAAAGCAAATAAGCAAATGTATGTATCTGGCTCTTATATATATATATATATAAACTGACCAATTTTATTATAGGTATTTTCTTAAAATACTAACAATATAATGACATTTTTTATATAACAGCTCACAAATAGTTATCTTGAAAAATAAAAACTTTAAATTAGTGTTTGAAATCATTTTAATGGCTTTTATGTAAGTGGTAACAATTGAAAAAACACATACTTTTCATATCTAGGCAGCACAAGGCAACTTTTAACTAGCTAGAGGGTGTGAGAAGGAAACGCGGGAACGAAATATCCTGCGACTTCAACTTTATTTGTATATATGTAGGAAAATAATTGTAACTTATATAAATAGAGTATAATTATATAGATTATTTAAATACATTTGCCCTGGACAAAATATAGGTATCTATAGTAATAACCTTCCTGATTGTAATAAGAATTGCACATTAGAATAGTGGTGCCTCTCACCTTGTTCAGTGGTCAGCGTGCTTGACTATGGATGGGGTGATTCTGGGTTCGATTTCCAGTTCGGGCATGAATGTATTTTCTCTCTCTCCTGCCTTTGTCCTTTCCTTGTATAAATGGGTTTTGAATGGCTGCCTTCCCTATGAACGGGTACCTATGGCATATGTGTACTGAGGAAATTGGACTCCACACCAAATTACGGTTCAGTTGGAAAAGTGGAACAGCGTACCCCATATTGCTAGCCTTTATAGCTGGTACAAGACAACAACAATAATATTACATTAGTGGAAAGTGCAAAGAAAGTTAAAGATGCGCCATAAAAGATTAAATTGTTATACAAATGTTCAATTGATTTTATATGTACACACAAAAGTTATTTAAAATAGATAACTCCTAGAAATGGATATTTCCGATTTTTAATAATAAAGTATTTCTAAAAAAAGTGACCTAGTGAAGTTATAATAATAATTACCATAAAATCTGACATAATAGTAGCCAGATTCTTAAAACCTATAAATACCCTTATTTTGAGAAATATATTGTAAGAATTTTATAATGGGATGCTGTATAAAAAAAAACTAAATAGTAAAGATGATTCATGTTTAAACATTTATAATTTATTACTTAATGATCATCTTAAAAGCTTTTTCCAAATAAAACATGTACTTTTACTTGTGAATAATGTTTTCATAAAATTCCTTAGGGTGGTAATTGCACATATTTGCTCATATGCTTATTCAATATTTTCATCATATAACTGAATTTTTTACTCATTAATATCAAAAGCAGTAATGAAATATAATGGTATTTTTAGAACCAGACCAAGAATGTCACAAGCTCGAAAATAACCAGTGATGAACTAGGATTTTTATATGCCCATCTATCGAAATAAATGCTTCTGAAATTTCTGGGTTTCCCCCCTTTACAACTTGGTAATAGAAAATCTAGGAAAGTCAACCAGGTTGGTAAAACACGTGGACATTCAAACAATATTTTAACAATTTGTGGCTCTTAAGCAACACACATTGCCCGCAAATAATTATTTTGAAAAAAACATGCATTTTGTGTAAAAATCTTAATAACCATTCTTTGAAAATCATCATCTTTAAAATGATACAACATACTTGTTTTAAAATTATAAGCTTTCAAATGATACTTGATCACTCACTCATGTCTCTTTCTTCTGCAACTAGTCTTTCAAGAATCTGTCAGACAAGTGCAAATGTTGAATATATAGGAGAAATTACAAGCAGGTGTTAAAAATGGGAAAAATTCTCAACAGAATCATCTTGGAGGGGCGTGGCAATGTTTCACAGCAACGAAGCTCAACAAATAGTACTTCCAGATAACGTCATTGATAACTTTCCTGATCCACGAATGAATGCCATTGATAAAAACATGTAGAAGCCATGGATGTAGACATCGGCCCTGTAATAAGTCTGCCAAAAACGGCGCCGATGAGGCTTTTTTCCTTTTCTGTGGCACTGTAATTTGGCGTGACTTTATCAAGCTGTCAATCGACAGGCCACCAAAGTGATGTACAGCTAACTCTAACCTAACATTTAGGAGCAGGTCTGAGATTGTGTAGAAGATGGTTGCACTCCGCACAATCCGCCCCATATTTACCGAAGACCGCCAACCTTCAAGTTGTCAGATCCTATAAAAGGCAACTTTAAAATATGAGTTGGCTACAGTAGTGATTTACACAAGGAAATATCTGACAACGCATAGTTTCCTATGACATATTTTGATACTAAGATTTTTAATGTCTAAAAATTAGTAAATAGTAGATATGTTGATTTAGATAATTCCTTTAACATACAACATTATTGGATAAATAAAACAGAAATGCTAAACATGTACAATCAAAGAATAGCAGTTTTTAGAAATAAATTAAAAATAACAGCTCAAAAACGCGCGCATTTGATTAATTATAATATACTAATAAATCTATATTGAAGTTTTTAAAATTTATTTTTTTGAAATATATATATATATATATATATATATATATATATATATATATATATATATATATATTATTTTTACAAGCATCACCTAACTCAAAATCAACAGTCTTTTTAAAACTGTGAAAAAATGTAAAATATTACTTGTTTTTATATTAATATTATATTAGTATTAGGAAATATGAAGATAGTTTTTCCATTCTTTTATAGATAATAAAAATTATGGGAGAATATAAATTCGTTGATTATTATATATTTACTAAGGTCTCGTTTTTGAAGAAATATTCATTAATTCTCTATTGCATACGAAGGCTAAGAAAAATTAGATATCTATATTAATATCAAATATTTTATGTTTTCGTATGAACTTAATTTCTCCTTTAACAGTTGTTTTCCTTTGAAGAATAGGTCTAATATAAAATATTTATTAATCTCAATATATAATATTTATAAGATTACATATATTTCTCCCAAAAGAAAATGTGAAAAAATTTTTCTCATTAAAAAATAGGAAAACAGCGGTAAAACAAGATTATGCTTTTATTTTAATACGCATTGTGAATTACCAATTTCCAAATTTGTCGGTATCAAAATCATATAATCAAAGATAGTGTAAAATTCAGATTAAAAAGACATAAATACAACTTTAGAAAAAGCAAAATTTGAATTAGCTTTGTGGGAACAACGAAAATTTTAATAATTTTAAGTCAATTTTATGGCAGAAAATGGAAAAGAGCAAACGATTTATTTAGAAATATTCATTTTTAATATCGGTTTCTAAGGCATGTATTATAAGACAAATCTCGGGAGCTTAAAATAGCGGAATTGTACTAGGCCTAACGAGTTTAAGTTTATCCAATGAATACTAATTCCTTGCTTTGAGAATATTTCTTCCTTTCTTATTCTTTTCTAGTTTTTCCCCTTTCTTTCTTATTAATATGATCATCATTTTATATAAAGCAAGCTCGAAAAATTATCGTATTCTTTGTGAGAAATCAGAAATTGTTCCATAACACAATCTTTAATGCATTACGCCAGGAGCAAAATGAAATGGTGGAATGAATGCAATAAAAGGAGAAAAAAAAATATCGTCTGCTATTCTCTGCTAATAAGAATTATCCCTAGGGATCTGGCAATGCAGCTGATATGATTTAAAATTTTATCTTTAAAAAATGTGATAGTAGAGAGAGGAGTTTGAAATTCTCTGTATACTTGAGTAAATTTCATTCTGATTTCTTTAAGTGCATTTTGTACAGCCCGAAGGCTTAAGAAACTTTTACAAATATATAATATGTATATTTTTCAAAGAAAATCAGCTTTCAATTTCATTTGTATTTACTTTTGATGCTCCTTTATTGAGAATATAGTTAACAAGAAATCACTGAAGACGGTTATTTGACAAATCCGCCCGAAGTTATTATTCTAAAATTTAATGAAAAAAATTGGCGTTAAAATAAAAGAAAATAATTTTTCGAAAGCTAATTGTGACAAATATAATTAACAAAGACTAAAGATATTCATTTCAATAAAAGAAACAAATTAAAATTTTCATTGTGAAGCAACTTTTAAGAAAATTTATTTCTCACAAAATATTCCAAAAGATTTATTTGTTTAAGGCTTTTAGTCATTGACGAAATTCCCCCAATGTTTATATTGAATTTAAAATGCAATGAAGTAACAATCTATATCTAAAAATATTTATAATGCTATTTAATCCTAATTTTTTACATAAATCATTAAGTTGTGCCCAATTAAATATTTATATGGATATTAAATTGTTATGCATAATATGATTAATATAAATGTATATGATATCATATAATCACATGGAAAATGAATTATTAAATTGTGGGCTGGGTACAGGCAAATATGTTGGAAAACACACAAATACTAATGTATTTGTAAACAAAATAAAAATTTTATTTAATTATTTATTTTGAGATGAATGTTTTTAAGAAAAAAATAAACTCCAAGAGGGAATTATCAAGGATAGTTAACTTGGCATTAAAAATTATTGCTAGAAAATCTTTAAGCAATTTTTTTTCAAATGTTAATAATTACATTACAAAATTCAATAGAAAATTTGCTTCCTTTATTTTTTTTAAAAGTGCAGGAGCTTTGTTTACTGAATAATCCTTCGACGTTTGCAGATTTATTTTATTTAGTTACTTCTTTTAGCTTTCGATTTCGAAAAAATCTATATTACCTTACATTGATAGAATAATTATTACATCATAGACCAAATTTATTCTGTTACTTTTATGTGAATATGATACACTACACTAAAAGAAATTTTAATATCGAAATATGTAATTATAGTGCCGGTACAAATATATTTGAATAAAAATTCAACACACTTCCATAAACCACTACTTTTCATTTACTTAATAGCAATATTTTTATTTTCATTTTGTACATTAAGCTATTATTTTCCAATTGCAACACAATAATTTATAACAAAAAAACATAATTTCTATATTTTTCAGTTCTACAGAGCTTTATCGCAATTTTCTTGCAATAGTATGGAAAATATATTTTTAAAAATTTATATTAATCCTTGTAACTAACTAACGCTGAAGTAATTATAGTTTGATCCCGGTTCAATATCTGACACAGTTCAAGATAATTATGCTGAACCATCCTATGAACGCTTAATGTTCTTAGATCTGATGTCTTTAGATTGTTGAGATGTATTTGGTAAAAGAGAAAATGAAAAGCCTTATCTCTTGATCTTGGTTCAAAATTACAAGGTGGTTAATTATATTTAATAATCATTGTCGGCAAAAACATGACACAAGAAAACAATATATTTTGAAATGAAAAGGAGTTGGATTGATTTCTCGATTATTAACACTCGTGTTATATGTGACAATAATTAAAAAGAAACAAATGGTTAGACGAAATTGAAACACGTGTCAGTTGAAAAAGCCAGTACTTTCTGAAAACTCATGATTTTGGGAATAGTAACAATATATTTAAATATCTCCTTACGAACTTATTCAGTGATGTGTTAGTTTAAGTACAGCATAGACTGTGTTTTCGGAGAAAGGAATTTAAACATTCTGATGGAAGTAGTTGAAAAGTTTTTTAACATCCCCCATGTGAGTATGTTATTGTTGCACTAGCATGCTTCCCTGTACCTTAGTTGGGATCTACTATTTTGGTAGAAGCAGCCGGAAGGGAATCTTCGTAATTTAGAAGCAGGTACCAAGCAGAAGAAACCCCAGTACCTGGCCGCCCCCCCCTAGAGGTATCATTTCACATGGAGGGCATTGCAACCACGACATATTTAACGTGGTCCAACCACCTCTAGAGAAAACGACGGATTTTCGGTTGAGATTGAATTTGAATTCACTACCTTCCGATAACGTGAACGATAGCCCTAACCCACCAGGCCACTGTGGCCCACACCATTTGTGTATGTGTGTGAAATATTGCGAAGAATTTCTTTCATCAAACCAAAGGAAGAAATCCCAAAATATCATGGAAGTCACCTAGAAATATGTATGAAATAATTAACAACCCTCTATTCACTGCTCCTATTGCTTAACAGTGTTTGAGATTAAACTCGTGACCTTCCACTTTCAAGAACACAGCTCTATCTTTAAGTTACGGAAAGCTTAAATACTTAAATAAAATTATTAGAAATTTGTTATTTTCACGGCTTTATTAATGATTATATTGACACATTTTTTAGATTAGAAGCTTAAATTAACAACTTCCAAATTTCGTTAGAACTCTGAAACTGATTTTACGTAGTAAATCTATAAAATCATCGTTATTAAAACTACCGAAAGGGGTCCAGACCCATTTTCCCATTAATTTTGCCGAATAAAAAAAAATCCCGGGTATGTTTAGTGTTAATAGATATTGTAACAAGATTTGATATTACCAAGGTCATTTAATTTAATTGTGGATGTAAAAATATGCAAAAAGATTTATTTTTGTAATTTGAAATGTCATATTTTTATTCAATACAATATGAATAGCAATTTTTTATTTTTGTTATGTATTTGATAGTAACAAAATGAATATACATGATTCTTTTCTTACTAAGTTACAATTCAATAATAGGATACTTCTCAAAAAAATGTTTTAAAATTATTTCTTTGGCAGTGAAAATGAAATAAAAGTAAAACTTTCCCGATATCATTCATAAAATAAGATATTTATTTATATCAACGATATGTATGGAACAACTATCTGAAACAGCAATTTCGAATATCTCAAGGGAGAAACTGCGTGGTGAGACGACGGACCAATCAATCATCGAGTGCAAATACTACACGAATAACCTTGGCGAGAATTTTTCTCTTTCACTTGGCGTGTCACAACATTATCCGCACGGCACAGACATCTGTCGTAATAAATGACTCGGCAATGTGTTCCTTAAGATGGAGAAATTTTCTTCTCCCCTCCCTATCCTCACAACACTCCTCGCGGAGAATGGAAAAGGAAAAAGTAAAAAATAAAATAAAAATCTAAGTCGGTCCATTTTGTGAGATGAATGCTTTCCGCCGGAGTAACTCTCCTCTCCAAAATGAGTGATGATTTGTCTCTCCCGCATCTTGGGATTGGAAGAGGAAAGCGGAAAGAATCGTGCGGTTGGGTTGTAACTTGGCAAAACATATCGCTTTTTTGGCAAATTTCATAAAAGGTGATTTTTATAACTTTCGCTTTTTTACTTCTGTAAAAAAATGCTTAAACTTTTTTTAACCGTGTCACTAATAATCTTAAATAAAAAAATTTATGGATTTGAAAGGATAAAACGATTTTAATATATATGTTTTAAATTTTTCAATTATTTGCCGTAGAATGACTTTGTAATTAATTTTATGTACATTTTCTAACAAATTTTATGTATGATGCTTTTATAATAAGTTTTTATTCAATAAATTTTATGTAAAAAAACTACTTCAATCTGCATATTAATTTGACCATATCAATGACTTTCATTCATTACTAATGCCAGTTGTAATTAACTTATAATATTAATTTTAGAGCACTGAAAAGGCTCATAAGAGAAAAAAAATCCATGTCTTTAAAATAACAATTGCAGTTTTTAAAAAATTAAATCGGCAAATTTTACTATTAATAAAATATAATTTTAACTCTTCAAATTAACCTACAATACTTTTTAAAGATATATTTATGTATATAATATGTTTCTTATCCGTAAAATTTTTCTTCTTTTAGTTCCTTTGAAAGTATTTTACTTATTTCTCATCTAAACTTGCAAACTTAGTTCGATTATAACATACTTTACTCTTAAGAATTAAATATTAATTCATTTTGGAACAACGAAAATTTGATTTAATTAATTCGAAAATTTGATTTAACTTTTTCAAGTTTAGATATCGAAATTGACAAAATATCAACCTCATAAGCTTCAAAATCCATAATCATTATTTTCTATAACTGAAAATTGACTCAAAAGTTAATTGGCATAGGAATAATCTCTCTCTCTCTTTTCTTTATTTTATAACAATTTAGAGATATGATTTAGCATATATCAAAGTAATAAATTATATGTTATATGTTATGATATATATATATATATATATATATATATATATATATATATATTTATACATACAGCCAGATTATTGTATTTATTTATAGAGAAATAATTTTCATTCTTCTTAACTTAACCAATTTATAATTACTGAAATGAAAAAGATATTAAATTTTACATATTAAAAATGTAGAAATTAGCTACAATTTCTGGTACTTGCTTGAAGTATAGGTATGGAATGATATAAGGACAATGAAATTACACATACAAAATAAGTAACACTGGTATCTCTCACTCAATATAAAATAAATATAAATACAAAATATACCATGTAATTAAGTATGAGTTTATTTTGAATTGATCTACTTTTCACAAATTAAAAGCCCGAAAATGTATTTGAATGGTCAATAATATGGCTGCAGCTTCAAATATTCAATTCTTATTTGATTTGTTTTGAAATAATTAAGCAGATTCAAAATAATTACAGATCTTAACTTCCTTTCAAATTAGTGACTGTAAAATAAAAATAATAATAATAAATAGATAAGTAATAGATTAGTTCATGCGACTTACAGATCGTCAACGATGCTTTTGCTTGTAATCCCACTAAGTTAGCATCCTTAAATTTACATCCATGGTATTTAAGTAGGGTTAATGCTATGTGTATTGTCCTAACCTTTTTTTCAAGTGCAGAAACATAAATTTCCACAGGAATATAAAAAAAAATATTTATGAACACCCGTACTAACATTTAAAAAGTTGTCTACTCTTGATTCATCAGTATAAATAGGAAGCCATTCACTCTTTCTAGGTATTTGGAATAAATAATCTCTAGAGCTATAGAAACCTGAGAATTACTTGATTAGTGTTCTTCTTTGAAACAGAATGCAGCAAATTTAATTTATATTAAACTGGTAAATATTCATATGGATTTAGTGGCAAAGGAAGAGAGTGTTTACTGCAATTGATGCCATATATTGTTTTGTTTCTAGAGGAAATTGCCAAACACCTTCTGTGTTTTAAATATATGTTTTTAGTATTTTTTTTAAAAAAAAGAATGGAACTCTCTCCTCCATGTATGATTTTATTGATCTAAAATTAGTAAAAATATACACATACAATGGTGCTGGTATCCCCCACTCCTATTATAGGGTGGAGTGTTTGGTTGTGTATAGTCTAAAACATTACTTAATGCAGTGCCTAAAACTTTACAATAATAATTTCCGTCCTATATGAAATTTTAAAAGTTTTTTTTACATCTACAATAACATTTGCTGCTAGAAACGTTTTAACATGTTTAGATATTTGCAAAATCTTTCAACAGTCTTCTCAAGATTCATTTTCCAATTAAGCTTAATATCGAAAGTCAGACCCAAATAGATGTCATATTCATCAGTATTAGTAAGAATTTTCTATTTAAATTTTCTTTCAGATTTAATTTTCTTATGTTCTATCTGAAAATGAAATAAATCCTTTTATTGCAAGCTCTATTAAGTTGAAAAGCTCATTTTTAGTAGAAATACCAAATGCAACTTCTTATGTTTTGCATTTAGTGAAAATTAGTAAAATTAGTTTGACACATATGTTTATAATGTAAAAGTATAGAGCTTAGATTAACAAAAGTAAAAAATTTCATATTTTGTATAAAATTACACCTTTTTTTAATTTTTGTTATATTAATTCCTTAAAGGGCTTTAGATAAAAGCACTCATAGCCAATTTTTCTCATATTTAGATTACTTCTACTTTTTATATCTATTTATATAGTTTAATGTTAATAAATAATATTGCCATGCTTTAAAAAATTTTAAAAAAACATTTTATAATAAAAGTTATTTAATTAAATTATATTTAATAACATACATTTATACGATATGTAGACTGCTAACCGCCTAAAATACAACACCCTGAGGAAAGTACAGAAATCATGTAAAATTTACATCACATATTTTCGGGGATGAGGTATGGAAATCATTAGATTTACAGTACATACGAACATCACGTGTGATTGTAGTATTGCAAAAGTTATAGAATAGGACAAGAGATAGCAGATTTGAACAATAGTAATTGTTGTTTCTTACAAGGCATCGAGAGTTTCACGAGCAAGTTTCTGAGTTTCACCAAGGTAGAATAGTTATCTATAGGAATTGCGGATAATTTTTCAGAGAAATAAGTGGTCATGTTGGAAGAAACCAAGCAAATGTAATGTAGATCTGTAATCGCTGGATACAGAAGAGAATGGAGGACTGATTTGATTGATCATATCCGCCTTGTTGCATCACTATACGTGATAGCAGGCATCTTGTGCACATGGCACAGATGTATCGCTCAGTCATTTCACAAACCACAGCTAAATAGAATCAGTCTCTGACGCAACATTTGAAATCTGATCATACCATTTTTATGTCATCTGCAGCTTAGTGAGATGATTGCTAGTAGTTCATTGCTTCGCTTACCATTGACTCAAAACCACGGGCACTTGTGACGCCAATAATACAATCAATTATGTACATGAAGAACAAAATGGAACGGCGCAGTCTTATCTCATGAATACTACCTCTGTCTTCTACACTACGAAGGTCAAGTTTAGAGATGCTGTGATGAGAGACTGCTATCTTGTTGTGTTATGCATCGCTACGCTCATCCTGCACTGGATATCTAGTTTGGAGAGCACCGAATTTCACTCACACATCCTTTTTGAGAGAATTGCAGCTGCAATAAAGTGCCAGTGCTATCTCTTAGAAGTTGAAGCTTGTAGTCTTCCCATACTTTCTGCGTCTGCTGTCACCTAAGCTCATTGCATGACTACTTCGTTTTTTATATAAAAATAAATTAAATATTATATATATGTAAATTTAATAAAAGGCATATTATATCAATATTATGTCTTCATTTAATTTATAATCTTTAGACTTCAAATGTTTTATTACATTGTATAAAACCAGTAGTGAATTATATTCTTCTCAATATTCATAAAGATGATATGTATTTAAAACTTTGTTATGAGAGTTTGTGTTTCAGTGATGATAAACAACTTGTCATTTTATATATAATTAAAATTTGCATTTCCATTATGAATATTGTCAAGTTTTTTTTCATTATTAGCATTGGATCAGAAAGTAAACAAACTTATCACCAGAGGGATTTAGGAAGGCGCTTTTCAAAAAGAGTTGCTACTGAAAATTCTTCTTGAATGTAATATATAGTTAACTCTGTATAAGTTATATATTAGTCATTTTGAATTAGTAAATGGAGAATGGGTTTAATCAACTTTGAGTTAGACTACTCTCGAGTCATCGCATATTTAGTCTATACAGCCATAAAACTGCTACAGTGCTATTTATTACCCACAACGTATTAATTTTGAGACATATTATTGGTATTTGAAAGTATTCAAAAACAATGAAAAAAGGAAACCTGAAGTGTCTTAAGTATTAATCCAAACTTATATGCAAAATCACAAAAATGCCTCCTTCTATTATTTTTTATATATTTTTTACTATATTTATTTCCTTTATTAAAATTAATCAACTATGTATATCCTGATATGATTTCAAAAATGAAAAAATCTTTATATATTTAATTTTACTTGGATTTCAAAAGTACAGCAATATTCCTCTGATGAATTTCTATCAGAAAAGTGCTTTTGACAAAGTATATTATGTTAGAAAACTAACATATTATTGCGACAGGTAAAAAATAGATAATGCCATTGGAGCTACATTAACCTCTGACGTAACCATTCATTTCTTCTGTCTTTGTGCTTAAGCGGCTTGGATGAACTTGAAACATTTCACTTGGAAGAGTATTTATTAATCTATCATTGATCCTCTGTGAGTCCAATGAAATATTTATTATGATGATCAAACAAACACACATTATTAAAAGATGGTCAACTATTTTTTGCTTTATGACGTCTAACACTATTTTTTTCTAATTTCAAACTAGAAGTTACCAAATATCTGTGTTTACTAATGCTTCCTTCAGTGCTAAGTAAATATCTACAAATGTTAAAATATGCAGTCTCGATACCAAACCATTTTATGTATACTTGACATGCAACGAATTTAAAAAATTATATATTGCCAACTATTTAACAAAATGATTATATTAAAATCATATTTCTCAGTGAACCATTGAATTGATGACAATAATTAATTTTGCCCCACAGCTTCCATGAAATAGCAAATAGAAAAATTACAAAATATGTTTGAATACTAAAATTTTTTTCAAAATCTAAAACTACTAATTCTACATTTTAAAAACCTTATCCTAATATTAAGACAAATAAGACTTAAAATTACGATAAACATCTATCAAATGTTTTGGGAAAACGCCTAATATTTCAGAAATTTCTTAAGACATAGATATTAATGATGACAGCATATTGATTGAAACACCAACTCCAATATTTCCTTTCAATTTATCAATCTCCTTGAAGGTGAGCAAGGTCCTTGAAAATTAACATCAAATATTGATGAAAGTAGATTCCTATTATAATAAACTCATTAGCTATTTTTTTACAGGAAGAAGACAGAAAAAAATCTACCAAACTTTGGCAATGTCTACATCAGCAATCAGTCATCCACAAAATGAATTCATCGAGAGCTAAAGAAATGAAGTCATTAGTGGGGCGTGTTCAGTGGATGAGAGATAGCATTGATCCCCGATGCGAATCAAGATACATTTCTCAAACAAGCAAACAAAGTTACTGGATGTCAACCTGAGACAATCCAGCAGCATGCGTGAGTTGCGACGGCTAATGCTTTGCACATGTCGCATATTTGACCGAAGTTGTTACTTCACCCATTTGTAATGGTGGGAACAGAATACAAAACTGACATTTTCGATATGAAGCTATGCCACCGTGACTAAGTAGGCTCAAAAAATGACTTGGTTGGGATCATCAATCATTGATCTCGTTACAAGCTTAGAGACTATTCGTAACGAATGACATTTTTCTAATTGTTGGTACAGCCTTATCGAGGAGTAGAGAATTTTGATTGTATGTGGTGTGTGTGTGGATGGTTGTTGACTACATATTTTCTTGGATCAAAATTCCTATGAACTAGTTTGCCTGAAAACAATATGATCAATGTAATGATTATTTCAACTTCTTGATGAACATCTGTTTGGAGTTGTTTTGACTCGTAAGTGAAGATAAGAAATTTCATTAACAAATTTGCATTGAATGGAATAGCTGTTCTTTTTCAGAACACTCTGACGACAATTATAAATGAATTTAATTACCAGGTCCAATTGGTATATTTTCATAGAATATGTATTAAAAACTCTAAATATTATATCTTTAATTTTCATTGTTACGAAAAAATTACAATGAAGAAATAAAATACATTCATTGAAGTAACAAAAATGAAAAGTGAGTTAAAAATAGTGATCTTTCAAAATGGGAATTTCAAGGCTTTGCTTCCAGAATTACAAAAATGTAATCCACTAAAATTGTGTTTTCAGAAAATTAATTAATTTTATTATTTTCGGGAAAATATTAAAATTTTAAATTATTAAAATTTAAAGTTTGAAAAACATTAAAACCACAATGAAAATATAAAAAAAAACACGGTAAACTATAAAAGAAAAAAACTAAATCCATAATAAAACTTAAAGTACACAATTTTGAAAAAAAAGAAGAAAAAAAATTGAAAACAAATGAATTTTGAAAAACATTTTGTAATTAAGTCTTATCCTTTGGAATCACCTTGTGAAATTTGTCAATTTATCTTTGTGAAAGTCTTTGGGAAATCCGTCGATTTATTTTCCAGATATTAAATTAATATTTTTTCATCTTATACTAAACTTTTAGTCGAAAAATATATAAAACAACAAAGAAGAATGAATAAATCAGTAATGCAATCTGCAATCTTTGAAAGCTAATTTTGTTAAAGATAGTATATCCTTGAGTAATTATCCTAAAATATTATCATTTGAAACTGAAAATTACAATTAGATTCAAAAGCTTTCAGAATCTTAAATGAAATACGCATAACTACAAACATGATAAAGGTATTTGAAGTAGAAAAATTAAAGTGTATTATTGGTCAAAATATCCTAATTGCTTCTGCAAGATAGGAATAAATCGTAATTACTTAAATTTATTAGATGCGAATAAAAGATAATCTAGTTGAGAGTATAAGCTATATATATATATATATATATATATAATCATTTATTTATTTATTCTCAATTTAATAATTAACAAAAACAATTTATCAATCCATCAGTTCGTTATGATGGACTAAATTATAGTTAGGTTTCATTGGTACCCAATGTTCAGGAAAAATTCTTTGTAAATATGATTACAATAAATATACTTGCAAAAAGTTTTACTTTCGTTTTAAATATTTTTTTAATGCAAATTATTAATCTATAGCTAAATATTTTCCATTTTATTTTGCTAAAAAATATATAAACTATTTAATTGTTAATAATTTTAGTTAATTTACTTAGAATCAATCATCAAAGTCTCTAATACGGTTACAGAAGAATTTAATTAAAGGACACACAATAAAAAGGAATTTAATATTATTTCTTTTATATCGGCATCTTTTAAAAGATGAGTTAACTCTTAAAATAATCCATGCGATGATATATGGTTGTGATACATGAACCTTGATATAAAAATATTAGTAATAATTTATATATATTTGAATGTAAGATTTTGAGAAAGACACAACCACAAATCAGGTAAATTGTCAAGTATATAAAATAAAAAA
>JAPDSC010132225.1:58330-69751 GCA_026290005.1 Latrodectus geometricus | reverse complement strand
ATATATATATATATATATATATATATATATATATATAGACCTATGTGTATATATTTATACAGCAGTTATTTACTACCAAAGAACATATTACAAGACAGATATATGTAGAAAAGAAATCTTATAACGGGCATTGGTTAATATGCAATGCCTGACATTGTTACGTAATGATATATATCAAGAAGGAAATGCTTCTTTTTGCCTTCGGTTCATTTCATCGCACAGCGATCATGCATTTGTATATGATGGGACTTGATTTTGACCTCGAATAGTACATGAAAACAGAAATTCATCTGTACATGCCTCTATATCGTTGGAAAGATTATTGCTTACCAGTTTTCATAAAGAAGCACTTAAGTATTGAACTAGAAGAATTTAAAGTAAAAAAAAAAAAAAAAATCACACAATCATAATCAATTTTATTTTACTCCCTGAGGAACATGAACGTCATTTTCATCTTATGTAAATGAACATGAATCAGGATAACAGATATAAAAAAATAATAAATTTAATATTACAGTCACAGAAACATTTTCTAATAAAGTGAAGTGCGAAATTGTGTTTTATATGAATACGAGAATAATGGATAATAGCTTTATCGTGAATGTTTTACTAAGATCGTAAACGTCAGGGAGGAACTTCACCAGTATTGTGAAATGTCTCATATAGGAAACTTTCATAATAAACCAACCGTGGTCAAAAAGAACATGAATATCGATCCAGAAGTCCATCAAAATGAGGTCATAGCATACATTCTCATTAATCCTTAGAGAGAGGTAAATAATTCTCAGAAGCTGCGTATGCCAAATCCCGTGACACTGTTGGTGTAACACTGACTGACGTATCATGTCGAATTAATTACAAGTTCAACTTACATTCCTTGTTCATATTAGTTAGATGTACAATATTTAGTGTAATCTGATGGATGTTTTACAGTTAGAAGAAAATCTATCACTGGGTCTTGAAAATCTTGTTTGAAGTTCTGCTTTCGACATCAGATATGCTGGTCTATTATATTTTGTTGCAGGATTTTTGAAGACACTATAATCAAAAAATTTTTCTATCTGAATATGCTTCTGGTACTTAAAGATGGTTTACTGCGTATTAATCGATTTGTTAAAAAAACTGAAGTCGCAGCAACTGCGAAATTTTTTTTATTCCAACGTGACTGTGCTCTGTTCTTTATCACCCAACATTATCTTCTTAAAACTTTCGAATGATGCTTAGTCAAATACGGTATTTGCATCATCATCTATATTATCGGTTATAGTGCAAATGTCCACCATAACCACCTAATTCTACCTCATTGGATTATTATCACTTTTTTCAAGAATATCTTTCACCTCAATGAGTTGGTCAATGAACCCTTCTGTCAATGTTGCATTAAATTCAATTTTATATACCAGATCCTTGTGCTGCTCTAGTGTCAGAATTTGGATTATAAGTCTAAGGTCCAAATAAATATTATGATTGAAGTAAAGTCGATATAACACTAGCAATAAATATGACTTGTGACATTCTACGAAACCTTATTCCTGAGTCTCGTATAATTTTCTTTTAAATAAGACAACTACTTTCAAAATTTTACCGTTTTGAAGTTGGTATACCTTTTTATTTTTTCATATACGCAGCCACTTTCCCATACCTCTATATCTTTTTTATGGTTCTAACAATTACTGTCTAAAAATTCCCTACTGCAAGTTTTATGACATAATTATGTTAGAACCTACACACAAACCAATGAAGTTAGATTGATTTTTTTCCATCAAATTTTTCTCTATAATATTTTACATTAAATCATTATTTTACTACATTTCACTAAATTTTTATTCTCATTATCAGAAGATTAAGAGTTCGTATTGCAACATAAACAAAAAAATCCATCGTGTTCGCTAAAATCAGCCGGTGTATGTTAAATATGTCATGGTCCCTCCATGCGAAATGACACCTCTGGGGGTTTTAGGCCAAGTATTGGGAAGACTTCTGCTTGGTTTCTGCTTCTTAATTTCGAAGACTGACTCCCGGCTGCTTTTATCTAAGTGGTAGAGCTCAACCCAGAGCTACATACAGAGAAGCATGCTGGAGCAACAACAACATTTTACCAGATTTAAACCACTGTGCCTTGTTAGGAAGAGCCTCATTCTTACTATCGGAAGGTAGGGAGTTCGAATTATAGCTTACTTGAAGATCTATCGTGTCCATTAAAGCCGACTGAAATACACTAAATAAGTCATGGTCTAACGAACTGATACTTCTTGGGGTAGTAGTCAAATACTGGAGAGTTTTTTTTTCTTAATCCCTAATTCTAAATTACGAAGACTTAAATCCTGCAGTTTTCACCTAACTGACTTCCGCTTGGTCTCCCAACAATCAGTTAAATGTCCTTAACTAAGACTTGGTAAAAACAAACAATCAGTTAAGGACAGGGAAGTTTGCCAGTGCATGCAAACACTTTACGAAACCTTATTTCTGAGTCTCGTATAATTTTCTCTTAAATAAGACAAGTACTTTCAAAATTTTACCGTTTCAGGGTCGGTATATCTTCTTATTTTTTTCGTAAACGAAGCTACTTTCCTATACTTCAATATTTTTTTTATGGCTCTAGCAGTTACTGTCCGAAAATTAAATGATTAAGCCAGAATTTTATTAAGCAACATATGCCACAGTAAGAAGGTAGAATCACGGGATGCAATGTAAAAAGATAGAATCACGCTTTATTAGACTAGTCAGCATTTTCTTAACTAAATGTTTAATCATAATTTTCAATTAGATGTTACAGACATATGTGAATTAATATTTATAATTTCTAATTTTTCCAGTGGAATTGGAGTAATGTTGTAGTTATATATCCCCATTTCTTATACCAAAAATATTCAGAAAACTTTAATGATGTCATATAAACTGTTAAAATATTAATATCACAAAATATCCAACTTACTGGATTGTTAATGCATTACAAATGTCTTATAATGAAAAATATATGCATTTTAAGTATTTATTTATGAAAGAGAAATCCTTTTTCACTCAACTACTTTAAAAAAACAGATGTTGATTGTACACTAAAAGTGTAAGGACTTTCTTGCTATATTTATAATTATAAAATAACATTAAACTTAAAACTAAATTGCGATCGAAATATGCTTGTCAATTTAAAAACAAAATATAAGAGATTAGTCAATTTGAATTGAATTAATCAAGGAAAATATTAAGGAAATTCTGTTTCTGCAACTGTTCTATTTTCCTTTATCGAATAATCGAATAATAAGTTTAATCTGCGGAAACTGAAATATTTATAAAATGCAAAAACGACTGTCTTTGAATTTTTCTGTTGAAACACTTGATTATCATAATTATTCCATATTAAAGAAAAATGTGATTAACTAATGTAAAAATAATCGCAGGGCAGTGTACCGAACGTGTGAAAAAATTTCATCAATTCTATCCATACAAAAAAAATATATAATAAAATTATAAATTTTTATATATTTGTTTATGAGTGCTTATTTTTTAAATATTTGATAGCATGTTTCAATTAAAAGCTGCAAGAAGAAGAAAAACAATGTTTTTCCTAATTCATTGATCCTTGAGCATTTTTTGTGGTTAACTGTCTTAATAACCGTAATTTAGCTGAATAAATTTTATCAAGACAATTACTAGTAATTTATTATGCAGTGTAATTACATACAATTCCAGCTTAATGAGGTATAAGTATTTTTTTAAATGACATATGATTATTCTATTGATTACATTCCATATTACATTATATAATTATACTTCATTTAATAATAATTTTTTCATCGTATTAAATGCTAATATGAATTATATGCAGTACTCACACTATTAACGAAATAAAAAAATGTGTTTTCAGTTATTTTAACTATACTTTATGGATTAAAATATATTGCTCATATTTTTCTTATTCTATTCATTTAAAAAATTAAAAGACCGACATTTTAATAGTTAAAGTATATTTTTGTTTTTATTTTATTTATGTTAAGTAAAGATAGGAATGTATAAAGATAAGAATGAATATATTAACTTTTTAAACTGATTAATCATTTTAAAGAAAAGTATGTATATATTTATGTTTTCTTTAATAAACATTCTAGATAAAAATATATAATCATATTATTTATTTACTAATATTATTTATGCTATTATTATTATAATATGTTAAAGGACTGCATGATTTATAACCATTTATAAGGACTACTAAATTTAAAAGAATTGCAATTATTTTCAAAGTTACTTTTAACAACAAATTTAAACTTTAAATTTGTAAATAGATACTTAATAAGCAGTCTATTTTATAAAAATTAAAGGATTAATAATGAAATATTTACGTTAGATAAATCAACACAAAGTTGAATTCTTTTCCAATAAACTTCCTAATATAAAAATTTAAAAACTATTTTGTTTCGTAAATGCGCATATTTTTATAAATTCACAATTTAAATTAGTAAACGTCGATCAAACAAAATAAAACTTTAATTATAAAAAATGATAGAAAATTACTTTTAAAGATATTTTTTTTTTTTATCTTCTCAAGTTTAACAAATTGCTTTGATGTCTTTTAAACAAACAATTTTTTTTTTTATTTAAATACAAACGTATCCAAATTAAATATTGCCGACATATTTTCTCATCCTAATTCTAAAGTTCTAGCTCATAGCAAGTTATTTAAATGCATAAAAATGGCGTTTTTAAATATACAGGAGCAACAAAAACTTGTTTTCTGTTTTTAAATCATTTTACTTAAATTTATTTTCTCGTATCTCTCCTAAAGATGGATCATTAATATAAATCTGAAGACCATTAAAAAGGATAAAAATACTCATAATGGGCACTGCAAAAGGGAAGACAGTCGCTATAACTACATAATATATCGACAATAAAGCTGTTCTTATTTCTCCGACGCCTTCAATTAATTATGAATAATGAACAGTTCGAAAATAATTGCCATAAAACATTTATTACATGTTCTATACAGTCATGTTTTTCATCTAAATCTATAATCATTAACGATAAATCAAGCTACTTTTCGAAAAAATGTTATTATTTTACTTTTTTTTATTTATAATTATTATTATTTCACTTCGCTTCTCTTTTCACTTCATTTTTGGAACATAATAAATATTCCGCAAACGCGTTTCGTTTTCCATGGTGCTTACAGAACAGAAATAAAAGAACTCTCCATCAAATAAAAAAGGGAAAAAATAATATATAATTCCTTAGTTCTCGTAATTCGAGTAATTAATTAGAAAGCTTCGTTCTAAATCAAGTTATAAAACACAATTTTCCGGAAAAGCACTAGAAAGAAGCAGTAGTAAAAAAGAACCGATAACTAATTTTTCTTCTGCGGCTTTACGCAAATGAGTTTATGAAGTCATTCTACAAAGGCTATAGAACGTGTTTAGCTTTTTAATTTACGCCTAAAAATCGATTTTGTGTTTTTACGAAACACAGGAAGGGCTAGTTGGGTGTTAGGTACAAAAAGTCCTAATGTCGTACCAGTATGGCTTATGTCAGATTTAACATTCATAAGCACGACGCCAAACGATATAAAGTATGTTCTACACGTAGCCCGGTGGTAATAATTTACGCTGCCACCGACTTAAAACGAAGTATTTCCATATTAAGTTAATTAAGCTAGGGGGCTGTGAGATAACGTAATGCGAGATTAGAACTGAAGTAAGCAACATGAAAGAAATGCAGCAAAAATGAATAAATATTGAGCAATAACAATAATAATAATAAACATTGTGAGAGTGAAAAAAAAATCGAATGCTTTTTGTCAAAAAGTCCCGGTGTATTGAACGCGGTTACAGTTAAAACCGCGCTTCCCGTAATGGGTCTAATTAAATTATCGCACAGCTCATCTGTTGGTAAAAAGTGCTGGTAAGATAAAAATCAACGTTGGTGTATGGAGTCGGGTAATTTATTCCAAGCGAGAATTTAATTTGTAACTCGTAAATAAGGAATCTGGCAACGAGAAAATTGGTGCTCCCCCTAATAAAAAGAGCATAAAAAAAGATAGAAATTAAATTTTTATTCGATCTTTAAAACGATCAGAGTTTTGAACTCTTTTATGGATTAGATTGAGGTTGTAGAAAAATTAATATTACAGTATATTAACAGAGATAAAAATATGTGTTTTTGATTGCTGTATTTTGGTTAAGCGGTTAAGATTATTAAGGAAAGTTAATGACTGTTTTTTTCTATTTTAATTTTATTTTAAATTACTTATAATTTATTCAAAGGTATGTTCTCGCGTCTCTTTTCATTAAATTTTTGCTTCAAAATATGCTATAAATGTGAGTTAAATATTTCTTGTGTTTATTAATATGCGAAAGTCAAAATAAATCGAGCAGATTTAATTCTGGAATGTATATAAAAACTCTTAAATGAACGTTATATTTAAATATAATTAATCCCTCTATAATGTTTTTTGAGAATTATTCATTAAAACTACACCTATTTATGTCAAATTTTAGATCATTAAAAATGTATTTTTTATAATAATATTAAGCAATTATTGTATCACGTATTATCCTTAATTTTGAAAATTGAACATAACAAAGCTCACAAGACAACTTAAGATTGTAATATGACATAAAGTCATACAAAATTTAAAAAGTCACATATAAAATTAAAAAAAATTTATTACCAGGAAAATAAAATTTACACTTACCATAATGTGCTAAAAAAAATCTTAGGCTTAGAAAATGAATATTATTTGATAACTTGGACCAGATTTTATTTCAGAAATAAATGATAAAATCATGTGATAAACATAACAATTCTCAAAAGAAAATATCATTTATAGATTTTTCACACTTGGAATATTTTTTTATTTGTTATAAGCGATTGCTACAAATTATTATTAACGATTTGTTATAATTTCAGAGTTTAATAATTTAACTAAATGTGTCAACTGAATAAAATTCATTTTAGTTTTTATTAATTAATAACGTTCATCTCTTAATAATATACCAATAACATGGAAGTCATTAATGAAATTGTATTTTATCTGCCCAAGAATCAAATAATTAATATAAGAAACAAATTTGTAAGACTGAAGTAAAATTTAAGTTACATTGTGATATATTTGAATTGTTTTGGAATATATTAAACTGTCGTTCCTTTATTATGTTTATGTTTTTGCTATATTATAATGTTTTAACAAGAAAAGAAAAGTTTCACTTCTTATGATTCTTCATAGCATGAAATAAAACTGCCAATCATCTCGACAATAACTTATTGTTTGCTTTTCCAAACAAAAACTGGAAATTAAGATTAACTTAAGAAGAGAAAAAAAAAGTAAGAATTGGAGATTTTAGATGAAGGAAAAAGTAAAGAAGATGGGCTATTATTCTTCCTTAAGGATGCATCATTTGTCTCTCTTTAACTCCTGTCTTGAACAAAGTGACACCAAACGACTGACACAGAGCGGTGACTAAAATATATCGCCCCCTCTACAGGCCCGGGACAAGATTTTGCACTTTGCCCAACATTTACTTATACGGAGAAATAGGTTTGCTCAGCTGATAATGAGCCAAAAACGTCAGCAGTTGGCGAATTTTTAAAAACAACTTGTCGCCAAAATACTTCTTGATGTTAGAAATCTTCCATACTATACATATCCCAAAAATTTCTAAACATGGACATATATATTATTTATAAAGTTCAAATAATTTATACTCGATTTGTTATGAATACTGCAGCACAATTTGGTAAATTGATAATTATTTCATATACGACTTTAAAATTAAAAATTAAAATTTTGTGTATCTGAAGTTAAAAGCTCATATTTGTAGTTAAAAGCACGATAAGATTTAGTTAAAACTTCATTTATAAGTGCTAAAGAACCTGGAAATTAACGTCCTTAGTTCACTTATTCATCATTATAGATTTAAAATGCAGTGTTTAATTTTCCTAAGTTTTGAAATAGTTAGGCTTTTTCTCTTATTTTCATTTTAGACATAAATTTTGGCTTGTGTTTTACACATCTTAATTTATAGTTTCATTCCTCATTTGCCTTAAAATTTTGAGCAATTATAAAGTTAAAATACAATAAATGAAATACTCAAATTTCCAAAAATATAAAATACAAGTAGTCAGTTTCAAATTTATCAAGTTTTCGAATTAAAAATGAACCTGATTCGAAGAGATTACGACGATCTTCATAAAATTTCGAAATTTCAAGTAAAAACTATAAATCTAAATCCCATAATAAAACAGCTACATTTCATTTAAGTATTGTAATTTATTTCAACTTGTTGCATCAATATAGGAACACCATATATCTGATGAAAGAGAAGTTTAAATTTCAGTTTCGCTACTAAATCGAAATCATAAGTTATTACTTTTTTCACAAAAAATTGTATTATAGCCTACGAGAACTTCGTAAAAATATTCTTTAAAATATGAATTTTTTAAATGAAATTTTAAATGTATAGTATGAGATGAAAAAAATTCCTTGTTATTTTCCCAATAAAAATATGCATTACCTGCTTGTTTTTAATGACTGAATGAAAAAATATAAGTAGCTGAAAGATTACTTTTATGGATTTAAAAATCTGATTCTTTTTAAATGCAGAATAGAAAATATTTTATAACATTTTAAGAATTTAAAGTTAAAAAAAATCCAAAATTTTGAAACCAAATTGCTCACCTTTTAATGCATTTTAAACTTCGCTCCAGAACTTTTCTTCTATTTCTCAAAAATATCGCCAAGCGAGGCGATATTTAAAGAAAAATCTTGCCAAACCGCACTTGGTTGTCCCTAGTTCTCCCTAAGCAAAAGGTCGTTAATCATCATATTCCTCTCTCATTCCGATGACGTCACATTGTGAAAAGTTTCCCGGTTGACGCTAACGACACCTGGAGGAATAGGAGCAAAACTGGAGTCTACCCCCTTTCTTTTAAAACAGAAAAGTGGTTGAACTGTCACTTTGACAAATTGAAATATAGTGTGTTCCGGCTCTTCTAGAATTATACTGAACATGGAGAAGGATTAGAAGTAAAAATAAATCTTGAGTTTCCTGTAAGGGAAATAAATATCATCCTTCTTCAGACTGGATAGTAATTTTTAATGAGGAGATTGATTTTATTCCTTTCAATAAATCTTTTAAGCAGTTAAAACTATGTCAGAAACTGTAAAGCAGTACATTTTAGGAATCCTAATTATTATCGAGTGAATGCCTATTTTTAAACTCGTTGTTCCTTATAAAATATTATCTAACTATATTTTCTTTATAATAGTGAATATTTTGTTTATAAAAAATAAAATGTTGTAAAGCATTTACAAATTAGCCAAATCAATAAGATAAATAAATATCAGGAAAAAAAAAGTTATGAATATGTAATTAAACATAAGTAATTTCTATTAAATACACACAATGTATTTTTTATTTTATATATAAACTAAACGTACCTATTAATATATTTTTGAAAAATTAAATATATCCTTACGGATTTCTTTCATTGTGTTATTAAATATATTTATACAAAATACAAGGAGATTTGAGCGAACGCATTTGTTAAAATTTGTTCTTAAAAAGCCATAAGAATTTTGGAGAAAAATTTCGTATTCAGTATTTTTGAGAAAATTGTAAAAATGTAGATTTTATAAATATTAATTATGAATTGGGTAAAATCTTCGATTCAAATAAAATGATTAACTTAGTACACAAATGCGAACTACACACACCGTGTATTTCTGTACTCATAAATTCCCAAAGAGGTATCCTTTATTCAATTGTAAAAAATAATTTTAAACATTTTTTATTTACTTTGTTTGAAAAACTTATTAAAATTTTCTTATTTGAAAACATCCACTCTTTTAAGTTTCTAAGCAAAAAATTTACTCGCTCCTCTTGTAACAAACACTAAGAACCGTAGGTCACTTTGAATTCTTATGTTTATTCAGTACGCTCAGTATTCTTATGTGTATTCAGTAAGTATGCTCATTCTTACCAAAAACTAGCCTTTTCTCATTCCTGTCTAAAGTTTCAACATTTTATAAGACATAAACAACCAACAGTATTAGACTTGTGAAAGACAATGTACTGTTCATTATGTAAAGTGCCTTCTAAAAAGACTTCCATAGAAAGGATACAGTGTTTTCACTTTTGGCAAGGGAGAAACTCCCAAGCACTTACCCCTTCAGGCGTGCACACAGAAGACCCCAAACTCAAAATCCGCCCCCTGTTCTTCAACAGTATCTAAGATCGAAGTAAGAATATTGTACTTCAAAGACTGCTGTCTTACCAATAGATCACAGTAAGCTCTTAAAATTTTGCCATTTGATATCATTAAAAAATTAAATTAGCTGAATTTTGTGAGTTGTTGCCATAGATAAGAAAAATTATTTAATCTGAAATTAAAAACTAAAGTTTAAGAAATATTCTGATTGTATATTTTGAAAGGCAGAGAATTAAAATTTAAAAATCAATAACATTAAAATGTATAAATATAAAACTTTATTTTATCAAATTTAAATTTGATTTATAAACGTATATATGTATTCAATTAATTACAGCATGTTTATAATTACGAAGATTTAAGCACTCAATGAAAATTTTTTGCCTATAAAAAAAATGCAATAACGGCATAAATTATTCATTTAAATAATGAAATACACACTTTGTATATTATTTCTAAGACAAAAGTGTGTAAATAAAAATGACAAATAGTCCTAAATTGTCTTAGTTTGGTTCTTCAGTTAAAGAGCAAAATGATACATAAAACGTAACAATTTCGAATATTATATGAAAAAATTTTGAAATGTTAAATTAATTTAAATTTTTTCTGTTTCTCATTATTATTAGCATTATATTATAAAATATTCTATTTTATGACTTTGGTTTTACTGTTTTTATGAATTCATAAAATCACTGTATAAAATGTTATTAATTCATATATATATATATATATATATATATATATATATATATATATATATAGTTGTCATACTATTGGTAACAATAATTATTACTAAATAGCAACTTGCTCATGACAATAATAAAGAGTTCATTAGACTAGTGAGAGAGAAAAAAAAAACAATCATAAAATTATTTTTATTCATGAAACGTTCATTTATGATTTATTTTTAACTGTTCATAACCTGAACGCATGATTTATTCCCTTAATGATTCATCTGATATGCAAATTCAGGCAGTATTTTGAAATTATTCATTAGGAAAACTTTTTCGAAAGAAATTATGACATGGCGTGATTAAAATATGTCAAATTGCTTTTGATAATAAACAATCCTACTATTTCAGACATAATTGAGCATTGATAAAAGACTGTTAACAGCTCTAATGATAATAGTTATGTAAATTATTTTAACTATACTAGTTGATTAAGAGATAAATTGATAGTTGTTAAAACTAAATTGTATGAATAATTCATGTCTTG
>JAPDSC010132225.1:38201-53330 GCA_026290005.1 Latrodectus geometricus | reverse complement strand
TTTTCCTTTTGAGTGCTAAGCGTGTGATTTGCGCCGCTTACGCTTCTGTGTCGCACATTTAGGCGGTTATAAATAACCAGCACCATGGATTGGAAGCCATTCCGCAAAAAAACATATCATTAGCAGGGCGGCAATTCATTTTTCATCTTTGTTTACAGCCAGAAACTGACAAAATAAATCGCACGCCCCATAAAAGGGACAATGGGTGCCAGTCACGTGACTGAATTTTTCATTTCTTCTTTCATTGTTTCTAGACAATATGTATGATCCTCTGATTATCACTTCGCATCCTAAGCTATATGTTAAATTGTTATCGAACTCATATTTTTCTCGCTGACAACTATAACACGGAAAGAAAAAAAAAAAAGATGAGGATAACACTGCGCATGCGTATTAATTCGGATGCGTGACGCGGGTGACATGTACAATCACTGCTTGCAGACGCATATGTTGAAAATGAATAGGAAATGCAGATCGTATCGTTAAGTGTCTTATCGTTCTCCGAAGCGACATTAGATTAATCTATTGCTCAAATCGATGCAACTTGATATCAATCAAATCCAAGTTTCACAATGCCGTTTGAAAGCAAGTATCACTATATATCATGTAAGGAAAACCGTGGATTGTTATTATCTTGTCAATTGAAAAGCATGTAGGCATAAATTAAAAAGTATAATAAAACCAGTTCGGCTCAATTGCAGGAAGTTGATGGTAATTAAATGTTAAATATATTTCCATTGTGTGTAAAATATGACCGGGATAAATATGTTTATCACAAGTGAGTATAAATCTTTCGAAAACGTGATAATTTTAACTGCTGGTGACTTAAGCTGCAATTTTATTTTACTTTAATGGCTCTGTTTGATATCGCCCTGTAGGAACGCAAAATAAATCGTAAAGTATACTTATTCTTAACAAATATTTACTTCGTGATGGTTTACTGCCAAATTAGCATTTTAAAAATTACAAGAATTTAAATGTTTTATAGAATAAAGTTATGCTAAAGAATAATTTCAATATCAATTATTAATCCCCACCGAGTGATACATTGTCCGAGTTTCAAATGTGTGTGTATTTAATTTTCTCTTATTAATTATTAACTTACAATAAACTTAAGTTGCAACTCATGCTTTAAAAAAGAGATTAATTTACTGATTTTGATAACCAACACATGTTAATTATATTAGAAATATGTGTCCTAATATATTTTTCACATGTCAACTCAATAAATATTTATAAGATATACTAATTTATATTAATGTTATTGTGCAATACAACATAGATATCGCATTATTTGTACAATAATTTGCTTAATAAATTTTTCTTTAACACGCATATTTTATGAAATTTAAGTCATTAACTGTAAATCTGATTAAAATGTAAGAAATAAACATACATTTGGAAGATTTAAGTCTCAAATACATGTACTATTCCATTGTTATACACGTACATATAATAGTGCAGAATTATAAATAAATCAAATAATACATATTTTTCATGAATAATTGAGTTGTATAATTTGTTCAAGATAGTTGAATACTCATTTACAATAATTATTCAATTTTTCAAACTGGGAATAAATTATTTGGATTATTTTTATTACTTCTATATTTTAATTTGTGTATTCTTAAACGATATTATTAACAATGATCAAAAATTCAAAATAGTGAAACATTATCAGGATTCTATGGAGTCTTACAATTTTGAATCACTATCAAGTGATTTACAACCAAGTAGCGAATTCATCGCTCGAGCTCGAAACATTTCATAACTATAGAGAGACAGAGTGATGAAACAAATTAGCGTGTGAATAATCTCTTTCTACAAGATAGCATAGTCAACCGAATCGAAAACTGCTGTTGATGCGACTGGAATATCTAGGGTATAGAAGACAAGGCACAGGTCATGGACCCCATTGATGCAGAAATCATTTTCATTAACATATTCATACCAACGCAAAACAAAATCATGTTGCCTACCTTAATTTTCTGTCTCAGCTGTTAACAAAACAAAATTATTCATAATTTGATAGACCAAGTGGCTCAAAATTGATTATGTGGTTTTACTTAATAGGAGGGATTAAAAAGATAAAAAATAATGAACTTTGGGCACCCACACACAATACTAAAGAATTTATGCACCTAGGAAAACTGTACTAATAATCCTCTTAATTTCTGAAACTGAAATTTCACTGAATGAAATTTCTCTAAAAAATTATATATATATATTAAAATCAATGTTTAAGTTATGTTAAACAATGATTTTAATATCATATCTTAATGTTAAATTAATGTTACCTTAAGGAGGTTTCAGATTAGAGTTTGATCTGAAAGGCTATTTTACCCAGACAAGTCACTGGGCGTTGACTTAACAGCTGTTTGACGCATGTTACCAATGGAGTGCTTAAATCACGCCTTGTAGTTTGTGGCAAGTATTTCTGAGAAAGGCTACACACTTTCTTTACAATGCAGTTCATGGTTTCAAAGTCCTGATTGGTAGAAAAATTCTTTTCATGATTCAATGAGGGACCCTCCTACAATGAGAGTCTACATAGGGTCTAAAATTAATTGAACTGTTTAGGTGTTTTGAAGTATGGAAAATATACCATTTCAGGTATCAACGACTTTATTCAAACTGGAATCTCATTCAAGCTACTGATTTTTCAATCATAAGAGGCAATTTTATGTAGATAATTCAATTATGCTGTTTTTTATGTGTCATATTAAAAAGCCATTTACACACATTTTAATCCTCAGTAAAATTTAACTGCATTGATTTTTACAATAACCATCTTAATTTCTTATATTTCTTTTCTGTAGTTACTTTATACATTTTTAAAGCTTTTTTTAAATAATTTTTTTCTTAATGTAATTTAATTATTTTGTAGTTTAACAGTTAATCATTTTACGTAAGTATGTAATGTATTCTTCGGAAAGTCATTTCTTTTTTCCCATTTGAATCCGTTTTTTGCTAGTAAAAACCAACCATTTTATGAGTATGAAATCATGCTACGACTAGAAAGATGGTAAAAAGTAATGGACTAGAATTGACGATATTCAATTCAATAAAATATTTATTCGCTATACGTTTTTCTTTTACATAAAATACGAAATAACTTTCCGAATAACCCAATAATATTTCAATTTCATCTAAATTTTCGTGTTTAACATAACTGCTGTTAAAAGTAATATAAAATCTGAAATTTTTTTCATCGGACGCATAACCTTCTCTTATTTATGATTGCAATTTAATTACATTAAAAACTTTTGATTGGAAAATGAGACAAATCGAGTTATGAAGAAATTAAGGAAATATGCAGGACGAAAACTGAAAACAAACATGACGAAAAGAAATCGGTTATCTACTTTTATCGAAACTAAAACAAAAATTGAGCATTAAACCAAATGGTTTTGTAAGTTTTTGAAGCAGTGTCTGATTTAAATAAATTTAACAAATGTTTGAATTTTTACAAATTTTTATTATGAAGTGTTTTATTTTCTGTGATTACCGTAGAAATCGAAATTATTATCCAAAATGTAAACATTTGGCTGATAATTTCAGTTTTGCTTTTTTACTCTTACAAAATAATCTATGGTATATAACTTATGGTACTTATTTATTTTTAGAAAAGATATTGAACACTCTTCATATTTTAAATCTGATCCTGTCCTGTTCGGTTAAATTATGAAATATATTTTAACTGTACAAAAATTACTGGCTTAAAAAAGAGGAAATTTATTCTCTGTTAGATAAATATAAAAATAATTTATAACTTTCTATATCTAATGTAAAACCATTAGAATTCCACAAAATCAGTTTTCTTCAACAACATTGTTGAAATAGAATTATAAATTACATTTCTCTACCCGAAGGGCAATTACTCAAAAAAGTAAATCGGGGGACAATTTTTAATCACATTCTGCTGATATTCTAAACTTTCTTAACGATTTCAATTTCTAAAATTTTATAAATGTTTTTTTCTGGTAGAATAACACTTTCAAGGTTCTATAATTATTTTCTGGAAGTAATGTGGTTTATTCAATAAAATCTGGTTTTAAAATACTGTTCATTTTTATAGCAAAGAATTTCGATGTAATAGAAAAATTTCTAAGAAATAGTGTGACAGTCATTTTTAAAATTTAGTTGCACAATTTTTTTTTTTTTTTTTTTTTTTTTTTTTTTTTTTTTAATAAGGAGCAAGCATTATGGGACACTATTTTCCTTTTCTGATCGATATTTTAAAATAAGAAACTAAGGGAATCAAATAATAACTTATATCAATTTCGACTTTTGATTTTGCAATATTTGCCCATTCATATTTTGTTAAGATATATCCTTTTATGTTTTTTAAGCATACTTTTCCGGTTACTTTTCATTGACAGAAGATTGTTCAAGAGTGACATATTTTCATGAAAAACGTTAAGAAAATTAGTTTGAAAACCATTTCATGTTCCCAAAATACTTATATCTAATCGTAGGAAATACTTGCCTTCCATTATAAACAGTGTATTGACTAGTTTGTAGAAAATAAATAGTAATATGATGTATAAATTTATTTAATGTACCCAGTGTATATTGCATTAATGTGATATTAACTGTATCATCTATTGAGGTAACTGAATTATATCATTCATTGAAGTGTAAATACGTATTTTTAAACCTTCGATAGATTTTACAATAGTTAATATACATATTTAAATATTATTATTAAATATTACAATTAACAATATAGTGAACTTAACGATTTTTGTATTCGAATAAATTATTTTATCCCTGGAAAATATGAAGATTAGCTTAGTTATACTAGAAAATGAACTAAAATGTATTTATACTCTATTGACGTTTTTTAAAATTTAGTTTAAATTATGAACAATTAAAAAATATTCTTAAAATCTTCAGAAAAAAAAATAGATCTTTATCTTTCTAAATAATATTATAAGCAAGGCTAAAATATTTCAATCATTTATTTAAGAATACAAAACATTAAATTCTTTAAAATTTTAAATAAATATATTCAATAAAATTCATCTTACTATATCGATAAATTATACTTTTTTATGAAATTTTATAAAAAATGAATTAAATAATTTTAAAAAGCTGTCAAGCTATATCGATCAATAAATACTTTTTAAAATATGAAGTATGACCTGAATTTTTTTATTTCCGAATATTTTAATGTAAGAAAGTTTCTCAAGAACATCGAATGTAATACATCGAATGAATAACATTTTAAATTATAATGTAAAAGATAGTTCTGATTAAGAAATTTCGGGGACTTGAATACGTAAAATTATTTCTTCCCTTAGAATTTTTTAAACATAGAATAAAAATGAAATGCATTCAATAAATATTTTTTAAAAAATAGCAGAAGTGAAAATAAAATGTTTCGCAAATTAGTAGTTTAAAAAAAAACTGATAAAAAATGAATGCACAGTTATTGGCTGTGCATTGTAAAAATAATTTACTTTACATGCAGAACATTTAATTAATTTCTGGCTGTAGAGTTATTATATAAGTTATTATCTCTAAAAATGTATACTAAAAATTTTCTTATTCGTTACTTTCAATATTTTTTCCAAATTATCTTATTTTATCTACTTTTTTTTTATACTTATGAATTCGTAAAAATGAATTGTTACTGAATTTATAAAATATATATACATTTAAATATATACACTTATAAAATATACATGTATTTGAAAATATCATTATTCTGTTCGTCATTGCATAATAATTCATTCCAAGTGTAACAAATTGTCCAAGGATATAGCAATTAAATTGAAATTTTACGGTGCTATTCTTAAAGGACCTCGAATTCATAAATATGTTGATATGTTGATGAATGTGTAAGGACACCTAATATATATCTTTGACATGTCACTTCTCATTTAAATATTACAATCCTTTTTTAGGCCAACAGATGGCGCTAATTTTTGAGGATAATATATATTTTCTCGGTGTGATAACAATGGTAATCATTCAGTTTGTAGAAATTTAACATAATTAATAATTTCTGATTTATAAAATTTGAAAATTTATAAACAATATGTTATGTTTTTGAATTTTGTAATATTACTCTAGGATTATTCTTTTGAATAATCCAGAGTATTTTGATTGGGTAATAGGATTGACCTTCTTCTTAGTGAAAGTTGTGATTGGCCATGGCAAAAATTAGTTGTCCTATTGGCAGAAGATTTTGAAGAGAGCACAGAAGGAGAAAGGTAGTAAAATATAATTTTGGAAGAAAGAGTCCAGAATCCAATAATATTGGCAGAAAATTGCTGACTTTTCTGATGAGAATCATTCCTGTTTTTCTGAATTTTGAGTTTTTCATTCTGAATTTTACACATCCTGTCATTTAGACAGGATGTGTAAAATACCATCTTGCCAAAATAAGGGTGTATGAGGTTTTGTTGCTGGTAATAAGAGCTGATGTCAAAGGTTGTTATTCCTGCACGAATTAGTTAAATAAATACTCCCTGGATTGAGTTGTTAACATTCTCCCCAAGCTGAACATTTGAATTTTCTACCCAACAAATATTTTTCGTATTTTATATCATATTAGAAATATCAGTACCTTTAATTTTTATACAAAATTAAAATATTTTGTGTAGAAACTAAAGATGCTATTTATTTCGATTTCGAAGATTAGAAATGATATTTCTTATTCCTTAATGTATTTTTTTTTTTAATTTAATTTTCATAATTTCAGAATTGTATACAAATAGATAATATAATGAGAGAGAATAATGCACACACTTTAATGTATTTTTTAGTTTGGTCGAATTTATAATTTAACACGACGCAACAAAATTATAATATAAATTTTTCCGTTTTAATAAACTTTAACAGAATTGCTATATATGAGTACTGATCTTTCTTTTGAAGTAATTTGAATTTATAATACTGTCTAAATTATATTAGTGAAACAGATTATCAAGTATCAAGCATGAAAAACAATGCTAAAAAATTCTTTCCGAGATAAATTTATGAACCCGAAATTGATCAAGTGTATTCCTTTACATTAATGAAAAACTGTATCAGAAACATATTTTTAACAGTGTATGAAGAAGACATTAAGTTATGAACTTGCAAGATAGGATAGGAAAAATGCTTACTTTCTTTTTTCAATACTAATATGTGGATGATCCCTCTTGGCCCAAACCCTTGTGTCAACAAAACTTTAAAAACTAAGCATGTAACTGTTTGTAAGTAAGAATAAATTAGACTAAATTATAAATATGTAAACCAGAGCATTCAGGTTACTAAGGAAACAAAATGTTTCCTCCCCAGTAGAAGGAATAGTTTCCATTTTCATATTTATGTTGCAGCAAGAAATCCCAGGTTTAGATATGTGAACACTCCCTAAGCTCAGATCTTTGTATTAATGAAAATTTTAAAAAATGTAATAGCATTTTCAGGTTAGAATATAATAATGAAATACTATAAGTTATGACGTATAAAAAAACAATAAGAATAATATTTTTTTATTCTTTATGTTGCCTAGTTTATATATATTTCCTTATGCTACCATTATATTTGGGAATTCCTCTAGGCTTGTATCGAAATTTAAAATGACCCCTTTGTATTAACAAAATTTTGTTTGTTCGTATTAACTATGTTTTAGTTCTTATTTCCTAAATATAAATAAATTATGAAAAATAGGAAAGGAAAATTTTGATTTCTCTTTTTGAAGCTTTCTTTATATTATCAAATATTTGAGCGTGTGTTTTCCAAGTCAAAACTTAAGAAAATAAAAGACCAAGTTAAAAATTATGCAAAAAAGCCAGAAATTATTTTATCTTTTTATTCCTGCTACAGAATGTGGTAACGCCTTTCTAGGCACAACCCTTTGTAACAACAAAACAAAAACAAAATCAAGTGTTTTTAATTCAGATTTAAAACCTGACACGAGAAATTAAATCATGAAAGATATAAAACAAGGGGTTAAAAATACGTATCCTTCCCATTTCTAGATCTGAATATGTGAACGTCCCCTCTAGGTTTACCCTCCAAAGGCCAGACAGAGGGACGCACAACGTGCAGTTGGTGACGCGCCCCATAAATCAAGGCACTAAAAAAACTCAATTAGACTTGACAGTCTAATGACAGACCGCTATTATGCTGTCAGCGGGAAGCCCACCTGATCGCTGTCGAAAAGCAGACCGCGCGAAAGATTGACCTTGTCTTGCTTGTCTCCCTCCCCCGTTCAAGTCCGAGGAAGAATTAGATAAGCTTGAATGACCGCCGTGGCAATTGCGTGGAATCGCAGTTGTGCCAAAGCGAACCTGAAGGGAACAACTTCTGGCTGTTGGTCGGATATTGGTGCGCACAGGGGCGTTGGATGATGTCGAAATCTCGGCCACTGGAATTGGGTTGACGAGTGCCTTTGCTACTAAAAAGTCATTTCTTTCCCAGATAAATGGTAATATTGCATGTCAATAATGTGTATAATGTTGCATTGCAATTCGAGTAAGATCGATCACTTGATTGTAGCATTCCGTGATGTTATTGCATAATAAATTTTGGTAGATGTAGTATTATTACTCTTTGGATGTATCGATATATTTGGCGTATTTTTCTAACCATGAATTTCAGTGGTAAACAAGAACATAAACTACTTCAAAACATTTACTTCTGTGGATAAATATGTGCTCTCGTAACAGAAAAACATTAAATAAATGATTCACTTTATTATAATTCGTCTGTATTTATTTAATAATTGGTGAAATACACAGTTTCAGAATTTATTTCTTTTCTTTTAACATATATTATATTTTATTAGAATCAAGAAACAACAAATAGATGCAATAGGAATTGGTTGAAAAAAAGAATAAATAAAAATTTTAAATCAGTAAAAAAAAATTAAAAATTATCTATTTACAAATATTTATTTATATCGACAAACTGTTGAATTAGAATGTATATAATTATTAATGTATATAATTACTTCGTATTTAATTATTTGCTAAATAATATAATTGGATAACCACATAAAGACACATCATTAATTATATCTTTGGAGGTAACTATGACACATAAATACCTGATCAAATTGTGAGCAAATTAGTAATAAATTTGCAAATTACGGCACAATTAAAATATTGAGATTGAACTGTTATATAATATTATGTAATATATAAAAATAAAATAAAGTTTAGAAAATATCTGGTTAATCCTAATCGTTTCATTTTTCAAATAAGAATTAAATTATCTTAACGTAATGAACCAAACCAAAATATCGTAATAATTTTTTCACAAATCGTTTCTTGAAGTAAAAATATTTCTAGACTTTGGTGATCACTACTTTCAAAAAGACATATTTAACGTATCCCAGCCGACTTTAGTGAAAACGACGGATCTTCGGTTCAGTCTGGATTCGAACTCATAATCTTCCAGTAATGAGAACAACGATCTAATCAAACGGTCACTGCAACCTAATAGATGAGATTGTAACATCGGCCAACTTACAGCATGCGTGAGGAAGTCTCTAAGTTAACTGGTCAACATAATTTTTGTTGTTACTTATGACACTTGGCGAAGCCGAGTCCACCCGTTGGACACCGAGCGTATGAAGTCAGAACGTCTTCCGTTTTATATATATATATATATATATAATAAAGCACCCCTATACGAAGGCGGAAGTACGACTTTGGCTCATAGATGGCAGCACCATCTAGGTCTTCCAATTTAGAGATTGAAGGCAGAGAAGACCCATAGCCTGGCTCCAACCACCCGCAAATGTATTAATTTGAAATGGGAACATGGAGGACGTTGTGACCCGGCATTTAATAGCTCCAATCACCATTAGTGAACACGACGGATCTTCGGCTAAGCCGGGATTTGAGCTCACTACCTTCCGGTAACGAGAACGATATCCAAACCAACCACGTCACCGTGGCCTATAATTTTTATTTATTTAGGAATTAAAAACATGCATTACGTTGTTTATTCAAAGCTCTGAACACTTACCCCTGAAAATCGGAGAGTCCGGAATAAAAGTGCAGAAAATAATGGTAATTATTAGCAATATTGATCATTCGGTAATCCATAATATTTGAAATTGAGATGAATAAAAGTGAATGTTCAAGAAAGAAACAATGGACATATGACTGTATTCTAATCGCATGATAGACTTAATTTCTTTAAAATATCAATTTTGCAACTTATTTACAATCATTTATATGTAAAATGCACTTTCAAGTAAGTATTTATATAGAGACATTTGTATTACAATATTTTACTTTCGAAATGATTTGCGTGAGTAACTTACTGCCATTATTTCATATTATTTTTCAACAAAATAATAACTAAAAAGTTTAAAATTTTTGTTAACATTTCTCCCATGTTTTAAATTTTATGATTTTTTAAATGTTTTAATGTTAATAAAATAATTTTTGTTTTATAATGGCAAAATATTGTTTTGTTCGACTCAGATAAATAATTATGCAGTACTTAATAACGTAAAAAGACTGCTTAAAAATACTTCTAATTAATAAAAATTGCGAATATTCATCCGAAAGTTAATAAAGTTCTACAGATTGGGATAGTTTATCTATTTATTTAAAATTTCCTTTTGCAGAACTCATGTAAGGAAATATTCCTGATAATGATTCATGGTCTATAGTTTTTATAAAAATTAACTACGTATTGCAAGCAAGACCAAAAGTCTTTGTATCTTTGGTGTTGCACTGTAGATTGTAATACTTCATTTTCTAGGTATTCATTGGCTAAAAATTATGAATTTTTTCTGTCTATATAATCAGCACCTTTCCAACCAAACTTGATTTAAACACATATTTCCATTTAATTTCGTACGATTAGTTTCTGCAATGAACATTTGGTATTTACAGCAGCTAGTGTAAAACAATTTACAATCTAAACTCGTAATTATTTCTTTGTGAGTTAAAGTGAGATCAAAGTTTAAAAATTTAATTTGTTCAATAAAAATTTCTTGAATATTTTTTACTGTTTTTCATTTAATTGAAAAACGCACAAATTTAAAATTTGTTTTTAAAAGGCACAAACATTTTTTCTCATCATAATGCAGAATTCAATTGATATATCGTGTTTTTCAAAACTATAAATCTGAATTGTAAAAGCAAGGTATAGAAATATAGTGTTGAAATGTTTCCCGATTAGAGGAAGCCCTGTTAATAAGTGAAGACAAAAGAAAGCAGCTACTTATTTATCAAACATTTAAAGAAAAATAACTGTTTGAATGAACTCTATAAGTCCTTTGAGTACTTGCATGACTTCTGGAAGCGTGAAACAGTCCGCGAGCGTAATTCTGTATAAAGATGTTTTAATATTTGACAGATTCTTACCCGGAAATCATTCTATGCCCATTATTTGAGCCGCTTTTCAACTCTTTTGTTCAGTCGCATGAATAAACTACAATACTTGTATGATCCGCAGAGTTAAGAAGATGTATTTCGTCTGCATTTACGCACAACTTAACAGCTTTCTCTCTGGAGGTATTTCAGCACCCACCTTCTTATTTCTACTTGTTTTGGTGGCCTTACCCCTTATATTTCTGATGTATAACTTTGAAACAACCAGTACAATTAAAGATATTGTTAATTTTAGGATATATTGCTCAACGTATATTTAAAAACTATCATTAATCTCATTAAAAAAAAATTTTTTTTTTAATTATATTTGAATATTTTTATAACATTAAGAGTTTTGCTTTCGATGTAATAGGAAAAATATCTAAATGACTATAGTGTATTCTTAAAGATTAAAATGATAACTTCTTACAAAATATTAAAACTATATTGCTGAAATGTATTTTAGAAAAAATATTTCTTGTACATTTTCATTTATGAGTAAAATTCGCTGTATTTGAACCTAACAAAATCCGCAATCTTTTGGTACTTTATTTAGAACAAAGGTATGTTTCTCAATATGAGAAACATACCTTTGTTCTATATAAATTAAAATAATAATTAGGATAAAAATATGTTTTTATTTATATTGAAAGCACATTCACCCACAATTTCATCAATACATGGTAATCAAATATTAAATCATTTTTACATCTATGTTAACAAAAATTAAATTTTCATTCACAATAAAAATTATGAAAAGTACATGCAAAATATTTCCCACGAATTAACTTTAATCATAACTATAAATACGCAATTTCATTTATTTATATTTAATACAAAAAAATATTTTTGAAAATCCAAGAAAAATGTTTAGTTAAATAATTAGGTTTTTTCGTGACAATCACACTATTTTAACTTTAAATTTTGTTCATTTCAATGCTATTCGTATAATTATCTAAAATAATTTGTTTAATAATTAGTAAATTAAATTAGGAATTTTTTTTATATATTTTGATATTTTTTTTACATATTTACTCGAACTGTCTTATTTATTTGTAATTTTTTTATTAAAAAGTATATAATTTTATTAAAGGTAAGTTTTTATAATAATAATTTATTTACTAATTATTTATCAATTAAAACATTAATTATTCAAATAGACTTTGAACTTCGAGCATTTTCTCTCTCAGTTAAGGTTTACCAAACTTACTATTTCTAAGATAAATGCAGTAATGAAGATAAATTTGAATGATATCGCATTTTTATGTGAATAATAATCGTTAATGCATTCATCTAGAGCTGTAGAAATAAATCTGAAAATTATTTTCACATTTCTGTATAATTATAATAGGTATAAATGCTTCTTACCAACACCACCATTGGTAGAATCCTCTTATTTTTCCGAAATCCATATCAAATGGCAAATTTTTCCTCTTTATATTAGCAAGCACTTGCAAGGAAAGAAGGCGTGGTCCGGGAGTCATGCACCACAAGATAGATGGCTCTATCCATCACATATCGTGACACTTTGGAGCGCACATCCACCTCGCCCACCCTGCTGAACGAACAATAATCAGCATTCATCACAACCCACCAGTCCATTTGCTGAAGTGGTCAGTTACAGGCCGGGCAAAATATTGCCACAATGGGGGCTTGGGGCTAACCATTGTGTTTACATAAAGTGGCCGACTTTGTCCGCTGTCGGCTTTGCCCAAACTTCCTTGGTGGCGAGGTTGGACTTGCAGGGGGTTGGCGGGACAACCCGAATAATAAATGGGTGACCGGTGGTGCATGCATATGGAAAACGGTTTCGGGGCTAATTTGCATCATTTTTCAGTGGTATAATTTATGTGGACTGAAGTCTATCTTTAAGCACGTGCCTCTCGCTTCGGATTGTCTTCGAATAGCTCTGGTACACAAGTTTCGCATTATGCAAGTGAGATGAATATGTCATTAGTTTCGTATGAATGTTAAATTTGAGATTCAAGCTGGTTGGTTATTTGTGCATGCTTTACCGATTAAACGAGGGGTTTATAAAGGCAATTTTTATTTCAAGTTCATGATAATGGCGAAATGGTACGATTCACAAACTTTAGAAACTACCATATCTATAATAGTGCATTAATCATTGATTAATGGATATATTCTAGAATTCTGAAAATTATTTTTATGTAGTTTTCAAATGTTAAAATCTTAAAAATGATTCCTAATTTTAGCATAGCATTAAAAAAAGAAAATACACATTGTTTTAAGTATTTTATTTAGTAATGGCAAAACCACAGTTATAAGAAATAGAAATTGTTATTTCTAAACACAAAACGGTATTTATACTAAAATTTAAATGTTTATTAATAATTTTAATATTTTTAAAAAATAAAATCAGTTTTTTTTACTGATGATCATTTAATAAATTATTGAAATTATGATTCTTTGTATTGACATTAGTGCAAAGTTATTCATAAATATGTATATTCATATATTTTCGTGAACGAATACGTAAAAAATTGATGGATGTATGCGACTTATTAGATCTTCTAATAGTTTGGATACATCACCATTTAGTTACAATAAAGTCAATGATCGACTAAATTAAATTGATTAATGTATGTGCTTTCCTGTAAATATATATTATTAAATATTGGTCACTCAAAAATTACGAAAAATGTTTTGCGTAAAATTATATACATCACCTTGATAAATTTAGATAATAAAAAACAGAAACTATTGAAAAGCTAATTATTAATTCCATATAATTTATTAACTTCATCGAAGAAGTTATATATTAAATTTTATCACATTAGTGTTGCAAATCTTATTGTTAACCAATTATAATCTATTTTAATAAACGTTTGATTATCTTAATAAATATTTATAAAATTCTCTCTCTTTCTAATCAACATTAATTCCAACAATTCATCTTCTCTCTTTTCAATAGAATTTTACCTCAGTAAAGTGGCCAATAGTTCTTCAGAAATTAATAAATTAAAATAATTTTAATCTGTCATAAAATTCGTTTTCTACAATTATTGATAAAAACCCGCATTTACTTATTTTTCTTGAAGCATTCATTTTGTATTAAACTAAGATAAATTTATCATATAGAAAATGTATAGACCATATTTAATTTTTTATCAAAGTAATTCTAAGGAATTTCCTGAACCGGAGAAATTTCAAATGATCTAAAAAGAATTCTTAAGAATGCATGTCAATCCAAGTAGCAAAGAAACGATTGAATTAACCATCCTTAATGGACAAGAATGTCATCAATCTGTCCCATGAATTGTGTTATTTCCTGCCCGTGATGTTATCACACAAGCAGAAATCGATTTGTTGGGAGTGGAGTTCCGCTGAATATCTCCTTAAAGATCATTTTTATCGTTGATAAATTATTGTAAGACCCATTATAGGGAAACGTCATTTCCAGGAAAGAAATCCAACCGAAGCCGACAAGAACTTAGAAGACCCTTACATGACTTACACTCGAGAATTTCTTTTAAGACTTTTTTTTTCATCCTTTTCCATCATCATTCTGTCTCCTTCGCTCTATTTGAAGAAATATATATGTCGGCCTAATAATGTCACCAGCTTCCATTTCATCTTTCATCTTAACGCCACCGCACAGGAAAACAGCTACAAATCACTTATATTATAACCCTCTGCTTCGTGTCTTGTTGGTGGAGAAGTGGGATGGTTTGTTATATTTGGCTAAGTATCACCTCTTGAAAATACACTTTTGAAAATGTTAGAAATATCAAAATAGCTTCTTTAAGAAACTGACATAACAATTTTAATAAAT
>JAPDSC010132225.1:0-33201 GCA_026290005.1 Latrodectus geometricus | reverse complement strand
AGAGAGAAATAATCGTAAATAAAAAAGGAGCTAACGCCGACGCTTAGAGACTCGCGCCAAAGACGACAAAAGGGTGGGGGTCCAAGACTGGTTTTGATATACGAGCAACGCCATTGTTAAAGTTTAAAGGATCAGCGGTAGAGCCAAGATAAGCCCTCAACACTCGCCGTTATGTACGGTAGGGAATAGAACCTCATTTATAACCGCGAGCCTCTCTGCTGCAGACGATAAAGGTCGATCTAGCCCTCCCCCCGGTTCTTGGACATTTAGGATGAAGGAATTTTTTCGAGAAGGGGATAATATTCTTTTGGAATAATACGGAGATTTTTTGCACACAAAAACATTTGAATATAAAAAAGTAGGGTTTTATGGGATTTGAATTTAGTTTGCATAGAATAAACATCTTTTCCATATATTCTATCTTTTAAGAAAATTAGGATTTAATTATACTTGTTAAAAAAAATAGAAAAAATGATACGTTGCGATAATTTTTCATTTATAAAATATGTTATACAATAACTAGTGATGAAAATTAGAAATAATTTTTGTTAATAATTACTCAATGAGATATCTTACTGATTACAGGTTCTTGACTTGCAACAGATCAAATTTAATTTAAAATAAATGTCATTGGTGGATTCAGACCGTATTAAAATAATTCAATGGGTACTTGTTAACAATCGTTAAAAAATATTAAGTTTTATCACAACTATTATCTTACAGCAATAATACTTATCAGAACGATGGTTAATTGGCTCCAATTTACAATATTTGTCTTCAAAGGAGTAATACAAGTGTTACTAAGATAACCATGGCTTCTTATATTATATACAAGATCCTTATAAATAGGGTATGAGGATTTTCACAATGAAAGCATCAAAAATTAAAATCAAGATTATTAAAATCATCTCGGGATGACGAGTAAGATCAGAAACTTTTACGTATGAAACAAAATATTTTAGGAACAACAGTATACAAATAGCTCTGAGAATATATATATTTCAAGACTCATAAATTTTTTCCCATTCCTTTCACGAATAAAAACAGCTAAAACCATGTATTTTATTGTAAGTGGAATATTCGCAATTTAGATTCCCTCATCCAAAAGGAACGTGGACTGCTTCGATAACGAATAGGTTGCTTCACTTACTCCTATTAAACACAATTCCGATTCCCACTTCGGTAGAGCGCATATTTAGAGATCCAGACGACTTCCCATGTTTCATTACCCGGATGTAAATCATACCGAAATCCTGAAAAGGAAAGATAAAAAAGTAGAAATACAGAAAGAAATCCCAAATTTATTAAGAGCGAAAAGTAATATATGCGACGATTCAATTTGGCCTCAGCTTGGCGCCTGGTACAACGTTACTTAATTTATGATTTTTTATTAAGCAGAAAGCATGGACTATGCTGGGTTTTTTTCCTACTCCTCTTTCGCTTTTTCATTTATTTCTGCAAGGGGTTGGGGGTGGTTATAAAAAAAAAGAAAAAGGGTGGGTATGCTTGGAGATAAAGGGGTAATTTGGGCTTTAATGCCGCGTCCCGTGTAATGCACAAGTCAAATAAATTGCTCGTAACTCGCGCAATTTGTAAGAAATGTTTTAAGATCGGCGAAAGTTTAGATATAAAAGTCACACAAATCACAGTGCCCACTTAGCCCCTTGCTGCCATACATCCTGATTCACGGCCTATAAAATCCCACCGCTCCGAGGGGTTGCTATCGCCAACAGTGTCCGCCAACGCCCCGCCAATTAAGGTACTTTTATCACAACATGCAATGGATGGTGGGTGTACTGTACTGGTGGTAAAAGTTATGTAACAAAATCTTATCAGCTGGCAAGGATAAAGTCTTTCAGAAAATGAAATCCTGCATTGAGAAACGCGTTAAATTTTAAAAACATGAGACACCCACTGAAGATGTTTCAAAATAAATTATTTTAAGTAACTCATGGCTACTTAAAATAATTTTCCTAATACTTATTTAGTAAAATAATGTGGGCCCAAATCGGGAGTGTAATGGTATTGAAACGCCGTCTCAGCTTTGTTAATATTTTACCTGAAATAATTTACCCATGTTATAAATTCTTATGGAACAGCGAAATCTGGATCTTATCCTTGAAAATATGACTTAGACCTATTGTTAGAAAATTGGGAAAGGATTTTCCTTTGTAATACCACAAAATGATCTCAAAACACACCAATATTTTTTAATTTATGACAGTAATACTGGTCAACACGTATTCGTATTTCCATAAGAATGATTATACGATGAAGATACTGGGGCAATCTTTTGCAACAATTAATAAGTAAATTATTCTTTTTAAATAATTATTGAAACTTGAGTACAAGAACTAATTAATGTATAGTATTATTTATGACAGATTATTGAAATACCATTGTCAATTATTCATAAATCATTTTACTTTGTTCCATAAAAAGGAATGGAGAGGAAATATTGACAGATAGCCTGATAGAACATATTGCCTTATTTGAAAACAGTGGGTTCTATCTACACTGATGAGAAGGCGATTTGATCCGTGCACATCGAAATCATAATGACAAATGTCTCCCATTATTTGCATAATGTGAAGTTTAGAAATGTATGAACCAATTCATGTGCCCATCTTGTCATATTACTATGACTTAAAATTTTGGAACACTGTTTAATGATATGTCTTAATTTGTGTGTTTTCTGGAGAATTGCCAAGAGTTAAGTTTGAAGTTGAAGGTAGTAAATAAAAAAATAATATAAAATTCATTAGCTTAAGAAATATGTATCAGTAGATTACCCTTTTCTCTGTTTCTTATCAAATTAAGGAAATAATACAAAAACCACTTTCACAATTTAAGAAAACGGTTTCTTGATCTCTTGAAATTTCATATAAATCATGAAAAAAGTATTGAGAATTATTCATTGATAAAAAATAGCAATTCTAAAAGATATATTTCCTTACCTTATCTAAAGTATATATAACCTAAAGAATTTTTTTCAAAATTAAAAATTCCTTAAATAAATCTTAAATAAAACGTTTTTTTTCTATTATGACTTTTAAGAACATGATTAACATCACTATTGCACAATTAAAAATTAAAATTTGTCGACAAGTAGTTGACAATCTATATTATATTAACCTGTCAAGTCCTGCTATTTACTATTCCACTTTTGTTAGTCATGGTAGTTTGATGGAAAATTCATTATTCTCATCGTCTCTGCGAAAAAGGATCATTTGGAAGATAATGAGTTCAATATCTGACCCCATCGAAGATCATGTTCTTAGAAGGGCTTATACGTATTACAAGTTTTATAGAGTCTATGTCCTTCTATCAGTGAAATGTGGTTAATAGAATGGCTTCTAAGATTTAGATTTTTGCAAGATAGTTCGAAACTAGAAGTGATTGATTGAAAATAGCTGCTTCCTTTGGCAAATATGTACTCAAAAACATATCCCAATAAACTAACTTACTTTTGCTCATTTTGGATCTGGTGCAGGTCTTTATAGCATTTACTTTGAATTTAATTAGGCCACATATGTGATTTTGCTAACAACTAATGAACTAAACTATTTTTTATCACTCCTTGCCTCAGATTTATGTATGTACTTAGATAATAATATAAATATATATTTAATTAAGCTACATTAAATATTGTTAATGATTGCATTTTATTGTGTCTTATTATTTTACATTATTTTGTGAAATAATTTTCTATTCAATTAAAATATCATACTATTTGTAGAGAGTTCGGAATTTTTGGCATTTTTGTTCCTTCTGAATCATATTATATACAGGTGGCTTTAGTGAATCACATCATTAGAACAGTATATCGAACCAAAACAAAAAATTTGGACAAACTGAAAACAATTTTAAGTGTAGGCTTAGTTTGATTACTATATTCTTTTTTCAATGTCATATTCAATGTCAATATCTTTATTTTAATTTTGTAAGAATTGTCTTACAATATATTTCATTTTAAATTAAAATAATATATTTTATCTTACAGTTACTTTTGTAAAATACATTAGGGAAGTGTAAAACCATATGCAGTTGCTTCATTTGGAAATAAGTTAATAATTTGACTCTACATTCATTGTAAATACATAATGTTTAAAAATGAAACTTTAGTTATTTTCTTTTTTAAATAAATCATAATTATTTAAAAAAATAAAAGCACTAAAGTAAAACAGGAAATTATTTATAAGGAAATAAAAATTCACTATGAAAATTTTATAGAAAAGTTAAAGATTAATCTCAGAAACCGATATAGAAATTAAAGTCATCCAAGAGAAATTAAAGCGATGCGAAAAAGAAATATTAATCTTTTTACTTATTAATATTGCTTTGTTTTAAATATGCGGTTTTTCATCGAGGATATTAAACTTTGAAGAAACTATTAATATACCACTAAAAAAGAATTGATTATTTTACATATATCCGATCATTCACATCACAAAAGCTATTTCCGTCTGAGATCAGGACTACAATTTGGTGGATTTACGCTTCTGATTAAGCATATATGACAAATGACATTATGCTGGAATTTAAAAATAAAATATTAAATAATCACATGACATTTGCTTAGAGATCTCATTCCTGTTATTCATCACAATTTTTATATTTTCACATGAGAAAATGATAACGCTTTTTCTCACCTCTATAAAACCGATTGTTGAAAAATATTTCTTAGATTCTACCAATAATATCTTATGTTGGGTCACTTAGATTTTATACATTTGTTTATTTTTTCAAATTTAAGAACGTACTTTCCTTTCATTTAGTATCCCAGGACACTTAGCCAACCGTCGATCCTTAATGACAAATGAAATGCTTAAGTTTTCTAAATCGCTTTATAAATTGAGGATTTGCATTTGAATTTAGATTATTATACATATCACGTGAGGCATTCTTTTATGTCTCTGTTGGAATATTTTCAGCTTTGATTGATATTCTTTCAATCGGAAATTTGCATGAAATGTATTGATCACTCGTTGTCAGCTTCTTTTTCTCCCAGTCAGCTTTAGTTTTCCATGATCTTTCCTTTTAATCAAAACATTATGAATCTCAAATTTTATAATTTTTGCGATTCTCCTTTCAGATTTCCCACGATTTACATAATTGTATACTTTTCTATTTTGTCATCAAATGTTTCTCTTCCTTGTAGTATAATAAGTTTGAGTTAAAATGAACAATTTGCATTGGAGATATTGTTATAGAATTTTTATTTTAAATCTTTGCTCTCCGTAAGCTCCAATTTGTTTCTTAAATTATATATGTGTGAGGAATAAACTAATTTTTAAAATGTTTTTTTTAAATTTTCTTGGCCTTTTATTTTCTCTGAGATCACTAAATAACTTATTTTAAGAGATATCTCTGTTCTATGTATTATTTTAGCTGCTTATGTGATTTTATTTTTATTGAAAACAATCCTTAGAAATGATCTCATAACTTCTGTGTGAATTAAGTGAATGTAAAAGAGAATGTTTTGATTTTTCTCACCTCCGTAACAATACAACACTGAAAACAAGGCTGCCAATTATTAATTGGTTTAAAATATTTGTACTTGCTGATCTGATTCGTTGTCTAAAAATGGGCTGGTAAGCTGGGGAAGTAGTACCAAAAGTATTCTGAATCAATAAACTAATTCTACTGACATCTACACTTAAAAGTAGATTCAGAATTAATTACAGAAGCATCGAAGGTCATTGTAAAAATGGTTACTTTAATCAGCTAATGAATTTGAAAATCACACAAAAATTTTTTTTAAAGTTTTAATTTTTTAATTTAAAATAATTTACAAAATAAATAGATTGCTAAAATTTTAATTTAAAGATTTTTAATATTCCATTAATCTTTTAAAGAAAAATATTCATTAATATTTGAAAAACTCGAAACTTTCGGAAACCTTCTAAATTTGCATAGAAATAAAGCAACTTAAAAAAACTCTCCTTATTTCTATAAAGACTTCTTCTAGTATACAGAGATGTTTAAGATGCCGTAAAATTTTACCATTTATGATCGAGTTTACGAAAATTCACAGAATATACTTCCTATAGATAAAAGAATTAAAGAAACTTAGAATCATATATAAAGCTATTTTGCATTACTTTAAAAAACACATATAACTTATGGGATAAATATAATATGTTATGAACTGCTGTTTATTAAAAGATTTATTATTTTACCTGTAGCTTAAATTGTTTTTCTTAGATACATGTAATTTAACGATTAAATATGAATAACACTGATACATCCTGTTTCGAAACTAAAATCACTTACTTTGTTCACTTTCGAAATGAAATAAAAACTAAGTTTTTCAAAATTAAACTAACGTGTTTAATGAATAAAAATATTTAATTAAAATAATTATTTTTTAAAATTATATTAATATAATCTGGATATAAAAAGATGTTTAACCTTTCTATGCATAATGGTGGAAATTTCCATCATAACCTATAATGCCCAAAAATTATATAAAAGAACAAGTTCACTTTAAGTTGATCGTGTTTGGATACCTTTTTGATGTCTATTGCATAAAAAGAAACATAGCTGTCAAAAATAAACAAATGTCATTATCAGTGAAACGAGCTTAAAGTTGTCTCATTCCGCTGTTTGTTGTAGTTGCAATAAACGTATGATTTCGTTTATAATTTTGTTTTATTATATTAGAGTTTCTATTGCTAAATAATTGAAAATGAGTGGAAGAAAGGTTTGTAACACGTGTTTCTGTTATTTTCCTCTTTTATTTCTATTTAGTACTAAGCTAATGATCTAACTTTGGATGATGATGGAAATTTTTAGCATATTGTTTTTTGCTAAATTTATACTGTAAATATATACTAAGATTTTTTAACCATTTTTCCTTTAATTTTGAACATGAATTATATCAACTTGATTTATTTCACCAATAAAGAAAAAATCATGCAAAGAAGGGTTAATAGTAAAGATATTTGTCAAACATTTAAAACCTCTAAAATGTTTCTTAAATTATTTCTTATTTGAAGCAATATATATAGTTAAAGTATTACAGAAAAAGTTAATTTTTTAAAGTGATTAATTTTTTTAAAGTTGTTAAAGTTAATTTTCTTAAAGTTATTTTTAATTTTTTAGAAGATTGCTTAGAAGAAAGATTCAGGTGTGATTATTAAGACTTATTAACGAGATTTTTGATTTTATTAAATTACAGGCACTAAAATTTTCGTAAACAGTAATAATTCGCATCTTAATCAAGATACAAATTACTATCCCTGTAATATAAATCTGTACATTAATTAAGAGTGTATAAAACAAATTAAATATAATTACGTTGCAATTAAACTAAAAAATAGAATAAAAAGAAAAAAGAACTTTTTTTCACATGATTTTTGACTTGAGAGTATATGTGGCCTTTCATTCTATCCATTTATGTCTATATATGTAAAATACTTAACCAAATAAATAAATAACCAAATAAAATATGTCTTGAGCAAAATATAATAAAAAAATTTAAAAATACTATTAATTATTATTATTTTTTTTAAAATTCCAAATAAAGAAAAATAATAATAGCGAAATTAGTTTTTTTCTTAGTTTAAAATACAAACAACATAAGAATGTAAATACGTTTTTTGACTTTTTTTTATACATAAAAAGTTGTTTGCTTTTTCGTTATATACAGCTAAATTTATAAAATATATGATACACTTTTATGACTACTTATATTATAAAATTAATACTAAATATTTTTAGTTCCTTGACATTGCACATTCTCAAATAGGAATTGAAAAATATGTTTTTATTAAATATCAAAATCTCCTTACATTATGAACACGTTAGCATCTAACCATCGAGATTACTCCAACAATTCTGAATCTGAAAGAACGCCAGAAGAATGGATAAAACTTTCCTCCTGGAATCGACCTCTAATCTTGAATCTCAGGATCTTAAAAACCGAAGCGGCAAGTACTTCCATTGGTCAGTGCGGCTGTTACCCCTAGAAATGTCGCTCGCAAAAACGTATTAGGGGCGCAATGAAGCGCCCTGGCTTCCCTTTAATTGCCCCTGCATCAAGCACCCATAAGAAAAAGTTATTTGACTTGGTCAACTTTGTTTTTTGTTTGGTGTATGATTCCTGTTTATGTGGATCACGGACCGAATAAGCAAAGGCTTGTTGGAGTCTGTGGGGATGAAGAAATTTATACGATGCTGAGGTATATATGACAGAAAAAGAAATATTAGGTGGTAAGGCTGAAATATAGATCAGCGCATGTTGGGTACTAAAAGAAAGTAAAAGATAAAATATTATTCTTATATGTTATCTTGAGCATGGGTTGCTATTTTACTTGTTGTAAGTATTACAAATCGATGTAGTTAATAATACGTACATTTTCTAAATAAAATGCAATATAAATTGTTTTTAAAAAAATTTTCAATTTTAAAAATATATTTCATATGAATAAAATTTCAAAGTAGGAAATTTATTTCTTGAAGTAGAAATGCATCAAACAAATTTTTAATTTTTTGCAATAAAATCGAAGTTTTTAAAGTAAAATTAAATAACTTCATTATGAATCATGAATATGGCACATTACCAGTGAGAAGCTCTTCTGGAACATAATATAGTAGATATTCAAAGTAAATTTATATTGCAAAAGTCATGAGTTATAAAGTCATGAGTATAAAGCTCATGACTAAGCTCTGTATGATGTCCATTAATAAATAAAAATGAGACTCATTGTAACCTTGACAGAACAATGTCTCTTCGAAGTGAATGTTTTTTAGGTTTGATAACAACATTTAGTAACAGAAAATATAAAAATCAAGAAACGTTACATCGATTGTTTTTATGCGACTCTTGGTTTTGATGGGCTTGTGGTTAGTTGTAAAAAAAAGCCCATGCTTTATGAAATGTCTTTCTGGGAAATAAAAGAATTTTGTGTTTTAAAAAGAATTATAATAATAGAAAAATGCAAAATATTTTCGAAATGAAATGTTTCGGATTATTTTCAACTACTATTTCTGAAATAAATATATAAAATAAATACTGCTATAAAATAAATACTAATAAAGCGCAATTTAAAATAAATACTGCTTTCCACACACACTTTAGTAAATATAGGTCCAATGAAATTTTATAAAATTTTTCTATACTTCTTTTCCTGCAATTCGTATTATTAATTTTGTGCAATATTTTTTCAAGGTGAAAATATATCGATAAAAATTTCAAAATTTTTCACAATAAACGTGTATATTTAATCTGTTACTTTTGCAGCGTCACAATAATGGGTTTTTTGTAAAGACAATTGAAAAATAATCTGGATATTTTATTAGTAATTTATGAATGTTTTTAATATTTATAAATCAGAAATAACTGTTAGTATTTATGAGATTTGCTATATTGGCATGTATTCATTATGATGACTTTGTTAAATTCAGTTTCTTCTTATGTTCAACGTAAAAATGCTCAATATATTCTTATTTTAAGTTAAGTGATATAAGCTAGATTTGGAATTTTATAAATATAGCACACATCTATTAAAATAGTACTTAAAAAAAAAACCCTAGAAATGTTTTTATATTTTTTACTTTGTCAATCAATATTTTTTAAACGAAATAATTTCTGACAATAATATCTTACACGGATATTAAGATATACTTCTTTGTGTGAAACATGTAATTTCATCAAAACTAACATTTCAAATATTTAAAATATATTTGAGTTAAAGTTATGACATATTGTAAAAGTATCGAAAATATCTTAAGTGATAGTTGTATTTATACGCAGAAATGATTAATGAAACATGTGCTGAGCATTTCTTGTCATAACATAGAGAATAAGTTATAAAATAGGATTTCTGATCAAATTTATTTCATGTGATTGCAAATTTAAGCTATATATAAGAGATCAACAATTGGAAATCTAGTCATATTGATCTTGTTATTATTCAATTCACAGTGACTGTGATTAATTTTAAAATGTTACGCTAGTTTATAATTTTTACAGAATCAGTGGAATTCGGGAAAAGATGAAAAAACAAATTTCTCTCTACATTGGATGGTTCTGAAATTTCACATTTTCTGTTTCTTATCTGATTTCCGTTGCAGTTGACCATTTTTGGTGAAGTCATTATAGGGAAGAAAAATAAATCAGTTCCGAAACCCAGGACAAGACATCTATATTCGTGAGAAAGTTTAACGGAAACTCTAGATGGACAGGAAGTAGGGATCGTAAAATGTTGCACATAACTGACCCTTTAACCCCGGTCCACTTGGGTAAAAAAAAAGTCAACAATGTGAGAGGTTGGATGGAAAATTCAATTGACGACATTAGTGTGACGTCATGTTTCCAAACAAATACAATGTAAACATTTGTTTAATATTCTATTTAAGAGTGCCTTCTTGACAAACTTGGAGATTTTCGTTTGGCTATCGATTTTATTGGTGATTTTTGTTGGCACAGAACAATAAATTGTTCTGTTGCAACCAGAATACGATTGGAAATAAGCCCAGCTTGGTGATTAACTGTGACTACAATTTGGCGAGAATCAAAGGTTAAGCAAACAAATGGTTAAAAATTTTAACAAACACGCTATCCTTAAATAATGAAAATCAATTTCAAAAATAACAATTTAAAAATCTATCACCCAAGTCTATGGCAGTTTCAATGATAAATGACGCTTAACAGCAAATGTTTGGAAACAATATGACGTCACAACTAATGTCGTCTATTACAACTCATCAGAGAAAAATCAGCATTCATTGAGCAAATATAAATTTTATCATCATTAACTAAGAGACTGTGCAACTCATAATAGCAGAAGCTTTGAAAAAAGTCATTGGAAAATGTACCTCTTTATTTAATTAGATAACTATAAAAATTCTGAAAAGAATCATGTTCGACGAAATTTTAATCACTTATATACCAAGTTCATGAACATCAGATTCAATTAATTTCTTCAAGTATTTGATTTTAGTTTACATTGTTTTATGTATTAAATTGTATATTTATTATTAATAATTGTATAATCTTGGATTATAATAGTTAATTTAAAATAAATATAAACACGCCGAGAGTGTTAGAATATAGTGTGAAGAGTTTCAATTTTAAAAAAAATGTTATCTCTGTTTATCACCTTGTAATGATTCATTGACTAGAAAGATTTATATATTTTGTGGGCATGTTACAAATCTCAAGATGGACATATGTTATATGTCCAATTTTTAGCGAATTTATTTGAGCTACTTCCTTTGAATTCTTATTTATATTATTTTTCCGTTGGTATTCTATATAATTACCCGATACGATCAACTAAAGCTAGAGACAATAGAAACAATTTGAATATAGTCTTATCATTTACAATTTTATGTGAGGGAAAATTTCTAAATCTGAATCATTGACAAATTTTACCAGGAATTTATAAATTAGGTTAACAATAAGTTTTACAGAATAAAGTAAAATTTAAATAATAAAAGGTGCAATCTACAATAATAAAATGTAAAATTTCATATTCAATTACCAGTTGAAAATTCTTCTAGCAAAAAATTCTGATATTAAAAAAAAAAAACATATTTTATGAAATAATATTTTTTTTCTGCATGAATTATTCATTTTATTATTTATTTATTTATCATTCATTTATTAATTTATTTATTTAAAATACTCATTTTTTCTGCTTGTAAAATATATTTTTATGTGTCGCGCACTTTTATAATACGAAAAATATCATTGTATTTTTTACATTAATTTTCTTATTATTATTACATTAATTATCTACAAAATTTTACTTTAATTATCTACAAAAGCTTTTAGTTCTCAGGATAACAAGAATTTTTTTAAACTATTATTATTTTAAAGTGTTTTGAATTATTTTAGGAAATAAGATTCCATTACTGTGAAATATTTACGCATTTCTTTATAATTTATTTTATTGAAATGTTAGTTTACTTAACGAATCCTTTTTCTGCAAATTTTTAGTATATACAATCTGGAGTTGTGAAATGGGAAGGAAAATCAAGGCATCTTTTGGTCTTGTACAATGCTAGGAATTTTTTTCAATCAAATATGTGCTGAAAAGAGGTCGAAGTTCAACATTTCATTTGAAAAAATTTCATCTATCATACTAACATAGTAAAGTGCTTGAAAACCTAAACCTTCAAGTATAATAAATTCCAGTAAATTAAATAACTATGAATAAATAGAAAATGTCAGTAGGTAAGAGTCTGAAGCATGCTGACTCCATCCACAACAAGATAGCCTTGGGCTGGAAGTTCTTCTACAAACTCATCAGATTTGGTGAAAAATATCACTTTTGCTTACTTCTCCAGGGGCAACAGAAAGATTGCTAAATTCTGTTTATCCGTCAGTCAAACACCATGTCAGCAAACTCCCCTCTCCCCTAGATAAATGGCAGATAACAACCTGTCAATTGGCAGGGTAGAAGGGCAGCAATCATCCCCGAAATTCGGGAGAAGAAATGGATATCGTTGACAACTTCCATGACAAGCGTATCAGAGGTTTTCCCCTGCAAATTGAAGACTGGCTGGTTGAGGGTGCGTATAATAGGCACTGAGCAGTGCTAAGGAAATAATTCAGTGCTGTCTAATTCAAAGATTGTGAAAGCTAGGAATTACAACTCAAGGAAGAATATAAATTTAGCAGTATTTGTTTGGTAACTATTTAGAAATGTTGAGTAATTCTTAACATAAAAATATAATGTCTTTGTTTGAATTGCAATTATAGGAATGCAGATTTTCAGTGAATATATGTAATAAAATGCAATAAAAGTTAAAATGATTTAGAATCCATTTTTCATTTCATAATAAAAAAACTTATGACAGTTAAATATCAAATAATTCAATAAGTATATTTGACGAAATAGCTGAAAGATTTAAATGATTAATTATGGTTATATATTATATCGAGTATTAGTTTTTGACAAATCAAATTCTAAATTATTCCTTTGATTTAAAAATAAATTTGATTCTTTTATAATTTAAAGAAGAGCATCTAATAATTAGGCAATAATTGTCGCATCATATTTGCTGTAAGAAATACATCCATACGTATACGTGTATTAAAATATCAGTAAATGAACTGCAAAAACTTTCAGTTCAAAGAACAAAAAAACAATCATGATAAGTTTATATATTTTGCAAATATTTAATTTGACTTTTATTGCTAAATGTGCATTTTATTATTCTGAGAAATCAAGATTTTATTGCCATCTACAATAATAAATGTAAAATTTCATTCCAAATACCATATGAAAATTCCACTAGCCAAAAATTCAACTGGCATTAAAAAAATCATATTTTATGAAATAAATAGGCGCAGATAGTAAATTAAAATGTTGTAAACAATTTCTACATTTGTATTGGAAAAATTTTCAACATGTTTAACAGCATAGCTTTATTAAATTGTACACTGAGACAAACGAACTAGGTGCATTTGCTTTGCAGACACTCACTTTTATTTTATTTAATAAGAAAAACAATTCATCATGAGATGGACTTGGAAAGACAATAAAAGTAATGAATAGTGAATGAAATTTTTGTCATTCTACCAGAATTCACGAGAAATAGATAGTTGATTTGGAGCTTGAATATATCTTTTAGTGGCATCTCAGTTGAGATGGATGGAATTGAGTCAGATAACCTGATGGACCAATAAAGCATGTGGATGTGTTGCTAATGCTGGATATATATCAATATATAATTTTTTGCTCAAAGATATATAATAACTTTTGTGAACAATTAAAAGAGAGAGATAAAACATAAAACCAGATAGTTATTCTGAAATATATATTTGAGAGTGTCATACTATGAATCGTATTTTAATTTACATAAACCATCACCAGACGTCAAGGTCAATACTTAGTTAATTTAACAGTTTGAAGAATTTTTTTCATTCAAAAATTCGTCCTATCAAGTGGAGAAGATCATGGTTTAAGCCATCGGCACATGGAGCAAGTTGAATTTTAACTCACCAGTCCATGCAATTTATCCTTTCTTATGTGTCCCTTAATGAAGCTCTAGAGTTCATACTAGTCATTGAACTTCGTTTTATATAATTTACGAAGATGCTCCTGAAGCTTAATGTTAATTTCTCTCCATTAATTATAATGTCTTCCATATTCCACTGGCTGAACTGGCAACTAAATGGTTCTGACTTTCAGTTCACCAATTTTCGAACATTTGATTTTAAACTTGGCAATGAATGTCTAAAGTGGTTCTAATAAATAAATATATCCAATAGAAAATAACACATTTATTATGTAGTTCATAAAGCGCTATATATGAATATCGCTTCTGATTAAAATATTCTATAAAACTCTTTTACATATAAAAAAAATCGTATGGTTTCAAACTGTTTATGCCATTAGTAATATTTATTCAGCGTATAGTCTTCTATCTAGAATAGCTTGAAAATTATATCCCTAATAATCAAAAGTAGAATTCAATTGAAAGTTTCAGAGGAAAATTGTTTTTGAGATAAAATTCACATGAATGATTAGATATTCTATTAAATATTAATAATTTTACCAAAGATTCTTGAAAAAATAGCCCATAGTAAACTTATGCTACTTACAAGAAAACTAATAAGATGGTTTGATGAATTTAAATGACATATGAACCAAATTTTAAAGAGAAAAATATCAAAAAAATTTCTGCTCGTGAAACTTTACCTTCTGTCGATAGGCAACACCCGTTACTAAATCCAATAATGGGATTGGTTAACATTCTATCTCTTAAGAGCAAGTATGTAATGAAAAGGTATAACAGAAAAGAAGTAAGAATAGTACCATCTATCGGGACAATTCCGAACTACTAAGTAAATGCAAGCTAATAAAAAACTACAATGAAATCATTCTAAACGCAAAAATCCATGATTATGTAAAAAATTTTTATCTTATTTCAATTACTTAGGTACGGAATTCACTTTGAGCTGAAGATTCCGATTGAATATCGATATGTGTCCAATATGATGAAAAATTTACTTAAAAGTGAATTTAAAAATTAACTATTGTACCACTTCCTTGAGTGAAATTATGATGAATAGTACAGTAAATGCAAATAAATCCAACCATATGCTGTTCTGAATTTTTGCAATTTATACAGCAATAAATATGATTGGAGTTATTTTGAAATATTTGTTTTAATTGTAATCAAAATTTAAATTGTTATTCATAAACATATAAAATAATATGTAAAAATAAATTGTGCTTTTAGGAACATGTTTTTAAATGTTAACATCAAAAAGGTTAACATCAATCATTTATAATATTATTTTTAAAAAAATGATCATTACTGATAAAATCCATATTTAATTAAATAGCAGATTTCTTAGTTTGATTTCAACATATAAACATATATACAATAATCTTTTATAAATACTTTAAATCACTGGATAAACATTTAAACTCTGACTTTTAGAGAGCAGAAATGCTACTAATAAGAAATCAGTATATACAAAATTAATAACAATATTATATAGTCTTAGAATTCTAGAATAATGTAGTAGTAGGTGTAGTTTCTCATTTATTTTACTACTCAAATAGCTATTAATAAAAATTAATAACTTTTTACAATTCAAATAGTTGTACGTTAAAATAAAATTGGCAAAATCCTTACCAATAATCTTTCTTGCATTAAGAAAGATAACAAAAAATGCCTTAAGCGTTTAAATATTAATCTAAAAAATAATAAAACATTGACACAATATTCTGGAGGAAAACATAGAATAATATAATCATGACCTTAATAATCTAAATCAAGAAATCTCTTTTTTTATCTTAATTTTCAAGAAATCATTTTTTGACTTAATTTATGTATAAGCATAATTGCTGCCCATCCTGTCTAGTAGTCAGCGTGCTTGATTGCGGAGAGGGAGGTCCTAGATTTGAATCCCGGTTCGGGAAGGGATGTATTTTCTCTTTCTTTCTATCCTGTCCTTGTCCTTTATTTGTATGAATGGTTGCCTACCTTATAAATGGGTACCTATGGCATTTGTGTACTGAGGAAGTAGGACTCCACACCAAATTATAGTTCAGTTGAAAAAGTGGAGCAGTGCACCCAATTATTGCCAGCCTGGTTGGCACTCAAGAAAAAAAAATCAATATAATTCCCACTGTACAATGGAATAAATATCACTCTCAACCACTAAGATTCATAACTGATTAAAATTTCAATAAATGTTTTTAAAAATCTCTTTTCCCAAAGAAAAAAAGAGTGAAAAATATGTACAATATTGAAATGCAGACACAATAATTATCAGAAAATTATATAAGTTTAATAATAAAATTATATAAGTTGTAATATTAATAATATATCATTTAACTCATCAAAATAATAATAATTTTTATTAATGTAATTACATGATTAATACATTATTATAAATCATTTCAAAATGTTTTTTTCCTTGAATAATTATATACTGTTAAAAAATAAATATCCAGTATTTCCAAGTAAATTAAAATAAAGAATTCTTATGTATTTATTATTTTATTACTAGCTATTTACTATAATAGTTAACTATTTACTATCAACCTTAAGGAAAATAATAAAATAAAATCTTAAAGTGGTAAAATTGCAACAATTCTGATCAAGATTTATCATCCTCCGAATTCAGATTAATTTCTAATTGACAATTACATTTATAGCAAGCACAAATCTATCTACTTAATTTTTCCTTTTTTCTTTCCTCTCGTTTCTTTTATTTACGTATTTTTTTCCTTGTCATATTTCTGGCAATATATGAGATCGATTATAAAAATCAGGATTGTTTTTCTTCGTGTTACAAGGGGTTATGTGTATTTTCTAAATCAATATTTCCTCTATTTTCTGATAATTTTTTGGAACATCCTTTCTCAGCAGCAGAAATTCTAGTTTTATATTTGAAATGTTGATAACATTTTGTATGATAACCATAAGTTTTATCCGTAGGTACATCGAAACATTCGAACTCTTTTAGCGGTAGTAAGTTCTCGGAAATTGAATACTCATGTCAATCAAGTAATATCCATTTATGAACACAATCTTTTACTTTGCTCCAACTTTTTTTAGAAAAAGCAAAAATTATTTTAATATTTTCCTTACCCCTCCCATGGAAACAGCATTTTAAAAGTGAATTCATTATTTAAAGGTTCAAATAATAAGTTTAACGTTTAGAATTGTCAACAAAACATATTCATAGTTTGCTTGTTTTTCAATCAAAAGCAGGTGTAATGTGTGCTGATTTATACCTGTCTCTCCCTGGATAACTCTGGAGTAAAGGACATGTTAGAAGAAATTTGATTGGCTACGTTAGCGGATGAACAAACTTTGGTATAAAAGTAATTCAATATGTTTTTATAACTCTTAAATAAAAATGTGCACTCTAGAGAAATAGAATGTGTAAATAGTAATATTTAAACGTGATAAATAAAGAACAAAAAAATTACGTTGTACCCAGTTGTGGGATCAAGCTTGCAAAATATGAATGTTAAGCCCACGGTCTCTTCATTATGAAAAGAAGGATTTGCATGGTGTCTTAATTTTAACTTCATGAATGAATGATCATGATTACATTGATAATTTGGGCAAGATCAACTAGTAAAAACGAATGGAAAACGACACATTATTTATACATTTGCATATGACACTATACGGCAGGATTTCTTAATTAATGAAAACGGTTTTACTGATATTCTATTGTGAAAAGAAGGATTTGTATGAGATGTTACAGCTTTGACTTAACTTAATATATTGTGAAATATGAAAGATTCGTGTTATACAAACAATCTGGCCAAGATCAAATGACTTAAAACAACATCGTATTTGGTTAATATTTATCAATATAATACTATGCGGTAGGTCTAATTGTTTTGTGAAAATGATTTTTTCCGCTGAGTATTGAAGATTTGAATTTCAAAGCTAAAACAAATTTTAATTTAAAGGAATTTCAATATGAATAATTATTTTTTTATTTGAAACTAATAATAAATAAAGGGAATAAGTATATTTTAGTTATTATTAAGAAGTCAAAAGCAAATTTTTGCAAAATTTATAGTCATAAGCTCTTATATAATTTATTTCATTACATTTTCAATATTATTAATATAATTTTCATCATAATCAATACAAATTTTTGTTATAATTTTAAATAGTTATGTTAATATTTAGTAAAAAGTTATTTTATGTACTTAATTATGCATTAAAAGTATTAAGTTTTCAGCAAGTGGTCTTTCAGTTAGTCTACTGTTTATTTTTACGATAAGTATTAGGTAAAAATAAGAGGATTGTAAGTTATTAATTATTTTTGTCCTTGGCTAAATTAAGATAAAGAATGCGTCGTTCGATATCAAAATTTTTAGTGTCGAATTTATATTACGTTAATAAACTTAAACTAAGCAGATTAGCCGTAAAGTTGCTTATGTTTTAGAGGGCAGTATTTCGGAACTCTTTTCTTCAAGAATGGTGGTGTATGGTTCTCTCTTCTCTTTTTAAATTGTTGTCTATGCATAACAGCTAGAAATAAAGAAAAAAATATTTACAGTATCGGATAACTCTTTCGTCAACATTTCCAAAACGTAATTTTTATTTCAATTAAAAACTATATTTTGGTATTAATTTTTAATATATTTTTCAAATTTTTAAAATGCGTATTGTCTTTGACCAAATCAGTGAACACGTTTCGTTTTTTCCTATAGGTCGTCGACTCAAAGTTCATTTGAATGCGAACGGAAGAGTTCTAATCACTATTTAATAGCTTCGTGATTAAATAGAATTTTCTAGTATTTTTACACCTCATTCAATTTATTTATATCTCGATAATTTCTTGGGACTTCTTCATTCTGAAGTGCAAAACATTTGAACAAAGCTCAGTAAATACAGTCAAACAAAATTGCAAAAATACTTTTTTTAAATATCAAGTTTTTCCCGAAAGTTAAACCACGTTTTCCATTTGAAATCATTTTCTGTGAAAACTAGCATACTTGGAAATAGCGTGTTCATAAAATTATATAATTCATAAAATAATTTGTAAAAAATATAATTCATAAAATAATTTGACACTTTCATGAATTTAAATTCTATAGGAATCAATTTTATTAGAGTAAAAATACGAAACACTTTGTACACCAGTAATTTTTATGTGGTCAATAGGCTACACCCATAACTGAAGCTAATAACAGGATTGGCTAATATACTAGCTTCTCTGTGGCCTTCTAACAAATAAAGAAATAGAAGTAACCATATGGAAAGTAGTATACTGCCATCTATGGAGGAGATTCGATATTAAGTAATAAAAAATATTAAAAAATAGATTACTGCAAAATCAATTTATGCATTCTTTTTGTATTTAGAATGATTAAAATCATTTTATATTTAGAATAATTTTTATCCAAATTTAATTACTTTTATATATTTAAAGGGTTTGAAGTTATAAATATTAAAATTTTGATTGAATTGACTTGAAAATTACTTTAATATTTTAAATTAGAATTAAAATGAATGTTTTAGAGGGAAATTATTTTTGACAATAAAATTTATTGGAGAAATTACAAGATCTTCTTTTAAATATTTTATATAATTTGTTGTTCATGATTTTATCAATGACTATTAAGAAATAACTTAAAACTAAAATAATTCTTATGCTGACAACTTTCACAAGAAAATAATTTGACACTTTCGTGAATTTAAATTTTATATGAACCACATATATAACAGTAAAAATACCAAACATTTTGTTATTCACGTTAATTTTATTCGGTCAATAGGCAACACCCATAACTAAATCCAATAACAGGATTGGCTAATATATTAGCTTAGCTTCTCCGTGGTTTAGTAACAAATTAAGAATAGGTGTAACCACTCAGAAAGTAGTAGTATACCGCCATCTATGGAGGAGATTCGATATTAAGTAATAAATTCAAGCATGGAATCGATTACTGCGAAATCAATTTATGCGTTCCTTTTATATTTAGAATGATTAGAATCATTTTATATTTAGAATAATTTTTATTAGAATTTAATTATTTTTATATATTTAAAGTGTTTGAAGTTATAAATATTAAAATTTTCAATTGTATCATAGTTTGAAAACTTATTTTTGAAATGTTAGTTTTTTAGCTATTCAAATATAGGTGCTTGAAACAGTTTTAAATGCAAATCACTCTAGTTAAATTTATTTATTTTTAAAACTACGAAGAAAATTTTAAAAATGATTTTTTGTGAAAAGAAAAACTTTACAGTAAAAAACAATCTTTTTTTTTATAAAAGAGCAAAATACTATGTGATACATTTATTAGGATAGATTAAATTTTTGTTTTTATATTTTATTTAAATTATTTCAAATTTGTACTCTAAATACTTTGCATATATATATATATATATATATTAAATTTCCTTTCCATAATTTGTACATAATTGATGTAAATTACATGTATTCATTCTATTTAAATCAAATAAATATTAGATTAGAAAAATGTAAACAATATTAATTCATGCTTTCATCAACAGATTGTTTAAAATTATCATCCATGTATATTCTCATATAAAAAAATTGTTCAGTATTAATATTACTAATGAATATGCCTTATATAAGTTTAAACTTCCCGAAGTGTTTATTAATTTATCTCCTTTAACTGAAAATGAAAATTTTAATTGGTGCAATGAAAATCAATTTGGTGTCTTCAAAAGTGTTCAGCAAATTTCCCTACAAAATGGAGTTTAATTTAATTTTCAAGTATGTGAAGAAAAAAATAGGAGTTTGCAATATGGGGCTTCTTTTTAACCTTCCTTACCCCACATCAAGTAAAAGAAAGAAAAAATCTATATCCTCTGATACCTGTCACTATTCAATTATCTGCGCAGACCTCCTGCTTGCCTGAGGCAAAAGTTTATAAACGAAACTTAAATTATTCCGTAGTCCCCCACTAATAAGTTTTATCTCTTGCCAGTAGTGGAGGCATGACAAGCACAATCTCTGTAAACATGTTGACAGCTTGAAGGGTGACATGCCACCTCCCCGGGGTGGAGGGGTAGAGCTTTCTGTCATGTTAATGGCCGACAACTGTCGATTGCATGCCACCCACCCTCAAGCGGAGACAAACCTTTAAGTCAGGAGAAAAGGAAACGAATTGGAGATAAACTGCCTTGATTTCCCGCCGTTACAGTCTATTAAGCGCCAAGTCTTAATAACTAGTGACAGGATAAAAGTAGAAGACACTTGTTGCTCCACGACACTTGACACTTCCCTTTTACATGTGTCACCCAGAGAGCATGGATTGACAGATAAATGGGATAGGCACCTTTATGTATCGACATTGTTGTTTCTCTTAATCCGTAATTAAATTCTGAATATTTCCAATATACGTTTTATAATATCATCAAGGACATAGCTGTGTGAAAAAGCTGAAAATTTTTATGACTTTTTTTTCTGTATGAATGTGATTCAAGCAATTTTATTTAAATACCCCTATTTATATAAGTAACACCTAATTATTTAAAAGTAATATGACTCAGTTTTTGATTTAAAAAAAATCGGAACTAAGTTATTAAAAGGAAAAATCATTACTTTCCCTTTCATAAAATAATATATACTATGTTTCTTTGCAGTAAAAAAACTCCCATCTTATACACGGAATTATTTTCTTAAAAATAGTTTGAGTTACTATGAAAAAAAAGAAAACATGTATTGAAAACATTGGCTTACATGCTACTTCTATATAAAGAAAACATTTTTATGAAATGATGGTAAACTTAATTTTGTCATTTTAGTTTGAGTTAATATTACAAGAAACGTCTTCATATCTCTTTTAAGTATTGTGCAGCTAAGATCCCAATATTTACAAGGTGCAGAAAATTCAAAGATAGCATAAACATAAAATGGAATGCATATAATTGGTATAAAATGATATTTATAATTAATAAAAAATAAATAAAACAGTTAATTAATAAATGTATAAAATTGATTATATTAAATACAGACGACAAACGTTTTTATTTCAAAATATGTTTCGATATTACAGTTTACATTATTAAATATTTATTTTCAATAATGTAAAAAATTATGTTCATATTCATATCAATTAATTTTCAATAGTTTATTGTTATTAAAAGTTTATCATATCATTAATAATATGATATTTTAATAAGGGTAGTAACAAAGAGATAACTGTATTGATAAGAAATCTACTTTGAAGAAAATAAACAAAATTATAAATTATTTTAAAACAAAGAAAAGAACAGGTTTTCAAAATTGTTTTTGTTTAATTATAAATGTACTTTTTTTCAACAGTTAAAGACACTAATTATACTAAGACACAGAAAATCGTATTTGTGCTCTTCTCTTAGTGACAATGACAGTTAATTTCTCTGCTAAATAATATATGTATATTAATATGCACTGTTAAATCTAGTTAGTAATGAGTTCACACTTTTTGATTTCGGTGAAGATTAAATAGTCGAACAGAAATTCAAAATTGAAATCATTTGGAAATGCTGGGAAATCATTCAATTTCGATTCCAATATTCAATATTTAAAAGCATAATTAGACTTTAAGCAAGAAATTTTTCACTTAATAATTAAATTTGATGCTTTAAATGTTTCCATATTTTTTCTGCCAAAAAATTATTCACTTTATTTATGTTTCATGAAAATGTGTTTAAAAATTATACATTTTTTGATACATGATAAAATCAATCATAATTTTATTATCATAAAAGTTTCTTCATATTAAAATTAAGACTGGTCTCTGTATTCAAAATATCATAAAATTCATTGTAAATTATTCTTAAGTGTACGAAATGTGAGGCATAATACATGCAAACACATTGAATCTTCTAATTTTACTGCAAATGTTCAGATCTGATTTTAAATTTTAGTACCACATCTAATGCTTAAAATTCTGCTGACAGAAATATCCATTTTATTTAACACTCAAAATTTTATTCGTTTGATGATAAATCCATCAAAAACTATATTTTGTACTGATTATAAACTGAAGTGCCATTGAATATTCGGATAGCTAACCTAGTAACGTGTTAGGTCTCCTCTAGCCTGGATAACGGTTACCACATGGCGAGGCAAAGTTTCTGGAAATGTTCTACAGGAATGATTTGCCAAATATTGGCTAAAGCTGTTCATAGTTGAATGAGGTTCGTTGGTGCTGTGTGATGAAATTTAACACCTTATTCCAAAACATCCCAAAGATGCTTAATAGGATTTAAGCCTAGGCTTCTAGGTGGCCAATTTATGATAGAAAAGTCAAAAGAATGCTCATCCAACCAGCCAGTAGCTAACCTGGGCTTGTTGGAAGTACAGTTGTCTTGTTGGAAAACACCATAACCGTGAGGATAATAGAGCAGAATAAATGCATGGAAGTGATCACCCAGCAACTCTACGTACCGAATTGCATTATGAACCATCAAAGGGTACACGCACCAAAGATCCCAAGAGTGCCATGAAGAAACACCCTAGATTATGATTGAGCCACCATGCCCTTGTACATTTCCAACTTGTGATGCAGGATTCATGATTTCATAAACCTAACACCATATTCTCAGCCACCTGTCGGCTATAAATAGTCGAAATCGTGACTCATCATTCCATACTATTCGTTTCTAATCCAGCCTGTGCTGTCCTGTCCAAGTAAAACGTGCAGTCCAATGACTAGCATTGAGCAATGGTACTCTAGTAGATCAATGGCTGCTGAAACCATACGATGAAGCAAACGTTGCACAATCCGTTTACTGACTGTATGATTAGCACCTTCATTCAACTGGGTGGTAACTTCAGCTAATGTTTTTCTTCTCTGGCTGAGTACACTAGACTTGATAATGAATGGAAAACGTTTCTCATCACGTACTGTCCTTTGCAATTTGCCTGATCTCTAGCTTTTTTGTTCACCATCCATTTATACTTGCTACACTTTTGACACTGTTGATCTTGAAAATCCTATCTGTCGCTTGATTTCGGAAATTGAACGACCCATGCATCACGCACCTATGATTTGTCCGTGATCGATGGCGTCTAAATCAGGCAGTTTACCCATACAGGTAATTCCAAAAACTAATTCAAAACAATCACAGTACGCGCAACATATGCAGTTACCACAGCGACCTCACTTGCACATAAGTGTTGCGCAGAAGCCCTCGCTATCCGTAGTTCAGTGGCACTTCAGTGTATAAATTCAAATAAGACATCAGAAATAAGTTCAATAAGACATCGTGGACTTTGGAAAATGGGATCCATGATGCTAGTCGTCATTTGCCACTAAAAAAAAAAAAAAAAAAAAAAAAAAAAAAAAAAAAAAAATTATAATTTTTAACATATTTAGAAATTTTTCAAACATTCAATGTATTAATTTGATGTCACATTTACCAATTAAATTTTTAAAATTTTATTTCCAAAGCTGTATATAATATAGAACTCCAAATATCCAGAACAAATTTCATTTATAATCAGAATTAACACCACAAAAACTATATGTAAATAATATAAAAAACACTAATCTTTAAAATGTGTACTTTTTTTATTATATTTCACAACTTGTTTTATGGAGTTAGTCGATTTAGGGAATGAAGCATTTAATTGAGACTGAAAGCATAAATATATATGGTGACGAACTTAATGTATTTTCTAAAATTCAGTGAAAAATATTTTGAAGAATTCTTTATAAGCTTCGTAAAACTCAGTTGAATATCTTATACCTAAATTTACTGATTTGCACTTTTTTCTTCTACAAGGAAGCTGATTAATTCAGATGTTTATGTTTTCTGTTATTTTATTTATTTATTATTTTTCACTCTGATAATTTTACATCATAGTCTTTTGAAAAAATTAATGAGGACATTTACTTGTCCAAAAAAAAAAATCTGAGGTAAGAACTATTAATTGTTATAGTTACAAAAAATACAGCATATGTTTAGAAGTAGTAAAGTAAAACATTTTAATAAGATTTTTAAGAGTTAATTAGTTAAAGTAAATTAAAATTTAGGAGTCTTCAAATTCCATATGCATAAAGCAAAATAAATGCCACTTGGTTTTAATATGGCAAATTCAATTTTGATGAACAATACACCAAAATTCTTTTTCTGTAAATTATTTAAATGCCAGGCAAAAGTATTTTAGTGTCATTCTTAATGAAACCACAAAGTTTTCCGATCACTATTTTTCAACTAAATTATAGATAAGACGTCAAATTTTTAATTAAATCCTATCTGATAATAAATTTGAAAGCGATATCAAAAACATACTGATTCAAAAGCGATATGGTTGTTTTCTAAATTCTAGTTTGGGAAAACACTCTTCGTAAATGTTAACCGTTTGTCAAACATTCGAAAATTCTAAGTGAGCACGCGATGTGTTCTTATTTCATACAAACACACACACACACACATCTCAACTTAACTCAATTCATTTATTTAAAATATTATCGCTTGCAATCCCAACTACTTTTCCTGCGTTTCCTTTAGTTCCTGCTAATTTATTGGCGGGAAAATGCGAGCGGTATAACAAAAATGAAATCGAAAAATATATTCATGATTGGTTGCGAATCGTTTGCGAAAATGTATTTCATAAATAATTGCGTGACAAAACAGTTCCAGGCAAGTTGGGTGTGAGATATAATTAAGCCATGAAAAATGATCTAAAATAAATGATTTGTTGAAGAAAGGAAGCTATTTGTTCTTTTGAAACCAGATGTTCTTTTGCTCAATGTTTTGCATAGTGTAATACAACAAAATCGTCTGAAAAGAATTTTTCGTATTCAGATTTCTTTATTTGCATAATGCATGGTTGAAAGTCAAAATACTACTCTGATGTTATTTAAATATTCTATCTGCAAGTACTCAATTCTTTATTAAGTGTTTTGTTTAAAACAAAGAGGAGCAGAATTTTTAGAAATCTAAAAAATATCTTCAATATTTAATAAAAGAATCCAGGTTGTGGTGAATTCAGTTTTCCTTATTTTTTCAGCTGATTTTAAAATTTAAAATATAAAACATTTTATAAAATTTATCTATAAATCATCAGTTGATAACTTCTAAATTGGAATTTTTTAAATTAACTACAGTTGTTTTTTTATTTTTGTCTTTTCCTTTCATTTTGTTGCTGTTTCAAATAATTTTTAAGAGTCGTATTTTTTTTTATCTTCATTGTAAAAAATCCTCAGACACTATAATAGCAAGATACTCTTATGGCGATATTTAAAATGTCTATCATTATATTACTTGCATATATATTTTTAAACGAGAATAGTTCAAAATTTTGAAAATTCATTTTCATGTGACAAAAATATTATTAAATTGATTTGAATAAATGTCTTATCAATTTATTTGCAAAATTACCATTATTATTGATATAATGTATTAATTAAAATTTACCAAGAAGTATTAAAAACATTTCATTAGTTTTAGAGTGAGCAAGTTTAGTATGTGGATTCTTTTATTTTTCATTTTAGGTGTAATGGGGAAAAATGATTAACAATTGTTTAGAAACACATTTTAATTGTATATTTTCTAGTACCAAAAGATTTATATTTATTATTACGGACGGACATTAAAGTTCTTAATTTATATTATTGATATATTCACAAATGAGGAAATTATATTAAATAAATTTTAAAAAATAGGTGGTGATTTTCTTACTTCTACTTAAATTTCGTTTTTACAAAAGGGTTTACTATTGGGTTTCTGTTAAGAATGAATAATTATATTATATTTTCACATCTATTTTCATTTATATAACACACATTCCTTTGATTAAAAATATACTGAAGCATGGGATACAACTGTCCACTCTCAATAACTTAAAATCTTTTAGTATGGAATTGGAATAGATAAATTCTCCTTTCTCAGTAGGAACATAAACTTAGGTGTTATACAAATTAATATCACAACACACTTACACAAAGCCTTCACCTTACAATTATTATTTTTTTAAAAAAATCTTTATTCGGCTAAATTAGTTCACAAATATCGGAATTAAAACCAAAACTTTACATTATTAATAATTTCACTTTTTCAAAATATCACATTCAAATTCTCTATTCAGTTGTATTAAAATCCTTCCTACCAGGTGTGTCCAAACAACAATCCAATTCTATATTTTTACTGCAACGAACACTAATTTATTTTAACAACAAAACTAAGATTATGCTTACTACACCCAAAACTCCATGGTGAATGAATGAATTTTAAATTCTTTCAGGAAAATTATTAAATATTTTAAAGTGAATAAAACTGTAATATATATATTGGGAACCATTATAAACCTCATTGTCGAGACATTCGATTGATAAACTCTCGACAAGAAATCAAACAATTAATGGGGAACTGGTAAAAATAAACGTAGAAAATAAAACAATGAAATGAAACGTAATCTATAGCAGTTCTGATTTTGAATCGTTTGAATGAATGGAAATAAAGAGGCTCAAACATATGTTTGTAATGTCAATTGTTCTGTCAAACACTGCAAAAAATTTATAATTTTAATTATTAAATATATGTTTTTTTTTATTTTTTAAATCTGTTACTTCATAAATTTCTTAAGCTTTTAAAATGTATTCTTTATCGTTGCATGTGATACACATTATTAATAAATATTTATTAAAGAATGTGTGTTTTTTACTCATTCTGTTGCAGATTATTAAAAATATATAACTGTGGAAAATGAAACATAAATACATTAAGTAACTAAAGTTAAAGATTTTAACAAAATAGTAATCTAGTTCTTATTTAAGTTAATGTTATTGAATCTTCTTATACGATTCATTTTCTTTTATACATACATATAAGGAAAATAATACAATTTGAAAAACGAGTAAATTCGCAAAAATTAATACAATTTGAAAAACGAGTAAATTCGCAAATGAATAAATTTAAATATGTGTTACTTAATTTTAATTTGGTTAGCAATGATTATGCTTCATACCAATTAACAATATCATCTGGGAGAAAGTTTCTTCAGCATTGACTAAAAATCAAACTGGTACCATACGAAGTTTTAATGATGCTTGCAAATATATCATTCAAATATCATATGGATTCATTATTAAGGAGTCAACATGGTTTAAGAGAAAAGACTAAATATTTCTTAAAAACTAGCATGAAAAAAAAAGAACATATGACTCGTCCAAATTCTAGTTTTGCTGTTTTAGTAACATCGCAAACATGAAACAATTTTCTGTGAAAAATAGTGAAATATGTGATGAATTTTATGTGGTTAAATTGTATTATGTAAGGAATAACAATGAACCTAAGTGAACTATGGGGAAGAAATAATTAAATAATTAGAGAATTATGTAGAACATAGAGTTTCTAGTGGGGAAATAGCTCCCAGGAAAAATCTCTTTCAAAATCAGAGATTATATATGTGGAAAAAAACTGGATAAATGAAAAAATAAGACATTTATTTATGCTAATCTAGAAAGGTTAAATAGCTCTAATTATTTTTTCTAGGATGAATATAAAAAGCCATTTGTGTATGTGAAAGATATAGAATTACAGTTTTACAGTTACAGCTTCTGGATAACATTCATTGAATTCAGAAGTTACAATTTTAGGATATTATTATAACTTCTATAAAGATTTATTTCTGTAGGAATATCATGCTTTGTTTCAAGAGTCATGTCATCAATATACATTTCATTTCATTTTAATTATTGCCTCTGTTCTTGAACAAATTACAACAAGGCAAGTTATTCCATTGAACAACAGATATTCCTCCAATATATAATCTTTAGAACATAATTGTATGAGAAATAGGTGCAAATTACACAATATATTTAAACAAGTAAATGACATCTATCTATTATCATCTATGTAAAGGATAATGTTGATCAAGTTATATGTTTTCAAGCTAGTGGAAAACAGGAAGAATTGTATTTTCAGGATGATTTAGAGTGAAATAGAAATGTTGCTCAAAATTCACACATATATTTCTTATATAATTTAAACAAATCTTTTTTTTCTCTATTAATTATCTTTTTTTATAAGTATATTTCAGTAATATCATTAATATGTGTAGATGACTTAACATCTACTAATAATATGAAATTCAGATTGTACATTAGACTTTTGTATACCTTTTTCAAAAAATGCACATATTTGTCATAGTTATTCATTTATGCATAGATATGTTTGATAAGTTCACACAAATATCTAATACATTATAAAATAGCATAAATTTTACGAAATATTCAAACATATTATTCAAACAGAAAGGGATTTAAATACTAAATACAGAATGTACTAGTAATATTTCCAATATAAATTAAGATTTATTGTATGACTCATTGTAACTTAGTGGTGAATTAGTAGGTGTTTTTCTGATGTACAACAGAATTATTCGTACTTGCGTATGCCATTGAGATATTCAAATTTAATTGATTATTGATGGTAGTTTAGAATACACTTAGGAAATCATTCCATTATACGGTAACGAAATTTTTTACCATGATTAATTAGCAGGCTCAGGGCACATTATTTTCCTCTTCTTCGACATATGATTATACTAATAAGTTAATCTGTATGAGTTTACTATATCAATCCTTCAAATATAGTCATTCAAAGCGCGCGTAAATGGGAAAACCATTTAAGTAAAGTTTATTTGAGTTCATTTTAAGTGAGTAGAAATATAATAATCAAGAGATATTTTACAAAAGCACTGCTTAAATTTTCTATTTCTACAAAAGCTTTATTTTCTGGAATAAAATCATAACGCATAAAGTTGTATTTTGCTAAATTTATCCATGAAATATTCTGCTATTTGCTGAAGGTTTTGCAGTCCTTAACGTTGAATCAAATATCGGTAAATCAAAGAATTTGTTTTACAATTTATTACCAACCACTAAACAGACTTTTTTCCAGGCCCCCAAAATCCCCGCAAATTTAAAAGTAAGTGCCCCGTCTATTAAAATATTACTTAACCCTTATCGAAGAAACAACTCTTAAATGACCGGGAAAGATATGAATTAAGAAAGAAACTGCCTATCTTTTGGATTTAGTTTATAACAGTACGATACTTACTCTCCAGGTGGAGCATTTAAAATAATTCAGCAAAAAATTTCCTTATTACACAATTGAGCATCCAACAGATACTCGAATAATTGAAACGATGTAAAGTTAGAGATTTGATTGACTTCAGTGCAATAAAAAAATAGTTTGGACAAAATAAAATCTCTTTTAACTTTGATATGTCAATTTAAATTTTATTAACCTTGAAAATGATGCAGTTCAAGGGAGTGGCTTATTATTTTACTCAGAGTTTTTTTCTCCGTTTAATATGAGAAACGTTTTAATGTTAGAATTGTAATTTCCAATTCGTTTCCTCAGGATCTTAAATTATTATTGTTATGATGCTCGTAAAAAGTATATTTAAAATGTCTCGTTAACAAAAAAAAAAAAAAAAAAAATGTTCAATTAAGATTAATGTTCAATAAAAATTCCTTTAAATAGGATGAACTCATTAAAATACTTATCACAAAGAGAAAGTTTTTTGTTAATAATTGTAAAAAAATATTTGTATTATACATAATATTGCGATAAATTATTTGATTTTCAAATTTGTTAGTTTATGAATTCTAGAATGTATGCTTTAGGTAAAAAAATGTAACCAATAATAATGATTAGATATTAAGACAATAACAGCTATTTAAGGATCTATTTTCACTAATTAAAACAACACATATTTAGTACGAAATAGAGCGCAGATTTAATTAAACATTTTCAATACCCAAGTTCATACTGAAATGGGGTGATAAAAATATTTATAGTTCACTTATATATAAATATTTTTGATGATTTCTGGGATTGCTTTTTAAACTATACTATAGCAGTGAAATGCTATATTATAATTCAGCTTTTAATATTGAGCGCTTCTAGATAACGATCACCATCTTTTAATCTTAACTTTTATTCTCTAAATATATTTGAATCCTGAATCCTAGCCACTTCCAAATGATGGTAGCTTATATATTGTTCCGTTTTAGTGGCAGTTACTTCCTCAATTTTGTTACTAACTAAAATGTCATTCATATCAAAATTTGGATAAGAAAATTTTTAACTGATCAAATAAAAAATGTTTAAAGTGAATCCGGTAATTTTTCTTTACTTTGTATCTGCTTTCTTGAGGAAGTGTTTTCTGCTCCTGTGGGTCATTCTACTTCAATATGCAATCCCATAAAGGAAGAGAAGTGAATAGAGGTACGAGATGAAAAAAATGGCATTAGCAGAGCCACCGCATATTTCGAGTTCATCATTTACCAAAAGAGCTCAAATAATATATCTCGGAAAAGCATATTTCTTTCCCCCTGTCAGAGGAATAGCGGGAAAAGCATTTGTCATCCGGGGCCTTCCCCTTCCATTGTTAGCGCTTTGTTCCTGCCCATGATTTACGACGTGCCGCCGGTGCCTAGCACAAATGAAACAATGCCCTTCTCCCTAATGCCTACTTCGCGTGCTTCTGTGCTAGCAGACCACGAAAATTCGCACGCAGCCTCCCCCCGTCAGTGTGCGCCCCGGCCCTAATTATACGCGCACTTTGGAATCATAGATTTAAAACGTCAAAAATCAAGAAAGGGGTGATTTGTTATAAACCGCGTCAGCTTTTGAAACATGTGTTTACCACTGAGGGGTACAGGGGGTGGGTAAAATGTAGCAAATAGTCTGCCGACCTCCCCCCTCCTGCAGAAGCTCCATCTCTGTCTGCCCCTTAAATGTTTTGAAGCAAAATAGGAACCCGAAAAAAATGGGTAAATGAAAATGCATTTTGCCACACTAAATGGTGCTTTCCTTCAAGCTATCCCAAACACAATTTCTCCGGAACAGAAAGGAGATTTAGTATAGCTATTAGGGCACGAAGTGAGTTTCTCCTTCCATTGTTTATCATTTTTATGAGTTATTATAAGTAGAAAACCATTTTTTCCCCGTTTTCTATCACAATGATAAGTGTTACTGAAGGATGGTATACATTCACATTAAAATAAGCGGTTCGAAATGAGCTAGGAGGGTTGAATGTACCGTTAATCTTTTTTTCCACTCATATATGAAGTCATTCGATTATAAGAAATGGTATATTGATTTCAGGCTATATATGAAAGAGAACTCCTCTGAGAATCTTCTAATGCCATCATATAAAATATTTAACGATTAATCCAGTTACAAATACATGTAAACAAAATTTAGAAAATATATCTTCCTGTAAAGGTTCCTCTTCCTCACATCTTGCAAATGAAAACAGACTGCATCATTGAATTATATCTTGAACTTACAAATAGTTAAAAAGAATATAAATAGGATTAAAAACTGATTAAAATTTAGAGAGATCTAGAAATATTTATAGTATTTCGATAATCAAAGCTAAATATTTTAAAGAAAACAACTTTAATTTTTAATTTTAAAATTCTCCTGAATTCAAACGACAACAGCTATGTAGTTCACATAGGTATAAGCTCAGTTTTATTTTACAATGTCATCATTATTTTGGGAATATTATAAATAATTCTTATTGAATCAGGTATTATTTAATTGCTGATATCTGAGAACTCATTTTAATACTAATAGTATTTAACATTTAAGAAGATACTTAAATCAGAAAATACAGTGGTTTTAAAACAGGTGTCTGTATGGTCAATAATTCAAATTGCATATTTCATTACAATGACGACTGGACCTGACATGCATTTAATTTATTTCATAAGTGTTACAATAAAACAACCAAATATCTAATTACTAAGCAAAAAATTGGACAACAAACAGAGGCTAACTTTTATAAATTTATTTAATATGTTAGCATTTACAAATCAAGCATTTTACATTTTTATTATAGGTACCTATAAAAATCTTATTAAGTAGAATAATCCACAGCAGAATTCCATTATTCCAAAACATATATACAGCAGATCTCAATAAAAATATTATATCTGGAAGAAATTCAAATAACAAAATGATATTGAATAAATACATTATGCTAGAAATAACAAGTGATTGAATTATCAAGAAATTGAAAAGTGTGAGAAATTAAAAGCCAGCAAACCCCTTCTGGTAGCAAAAATTGTGAGTTACTTTAGACAGTGATTAGATAAAATATATCGATTCAACTGCCTGTGCAATTTCAACTCGATGAAACAGTTCATTGATGATGTATAGTATTTGTATGGAAATTATTAATTAGACATTTGCCATTGCTAAAAAAGAACATGCTGACTTTAGCTGCAACTGAACATCTTCTGTATCAAGGAGAAT
>JAPDSC010132221.1:1538-38427 GCA_026290005.1 Latrodectus geometricus | reverse complement strand
TATATATATATATATATATATATATAAGCTATTTTCAATAGAACTCAACTAATTTTTAATCATTTCTTCAGTTTTCCAGATTTATTCTTGGTCATTAAATTCCAACTGCAATTTAACATATGACTATAGTGAGAAAGAAAAGGAAATAATTGTGCCTATGTGATTTTTTATGAAATACCGCAAAACTAGTTTCACTTAACTATTAGTTCTGAATATAATAATAGAGTTTATATTTAGGTAATAAGAGAAAAACTATTAAAGTCTGACTACAACAAGAATTTTATTTTGTGATTTAGTAGTTTCTACCATATGGAAAAGACGTGAAACATTTATCAATGCTTTCCTACGTAATGAATCAGTGACTAAAGGAAAATGTAAGCCCATTTAATGGGATTTAATTAAAGAATTTGCTTACTGATTTTCAATGCAGTGTATTGCTATCGTTTCAATCAAGGGTCTTCTTTTAACTGCAAAATTGGAAGAACTAACAATAGTTCTAAAAAATGAAAAAGTATGCACTTATAGCAGAACAGCTTGAATTAAATATCTCCAATACATATATGAGACCACGCAATTATATCAACAGCAATATTCTTGACAAATAAAATAATCATTCATTTAAAATGCTTAATTGAACTTATGACCTATATAAGCTATTTTCAATGGAACTCAACTTATTCTTAATCATTTTTTCAGCTTCCCAGATTTTTTCTTAGTCATTAAATTCCAACTGAAATTAACGCATATAATAATATCAGTCTGACCGAAGCCCAGAGAAGGATACCCAGATCAAGAAATATCTATTACTAATGAAATTAGTCTGTTTATTTGTTTAAACCCCGAGTGAACTTAAGAATTTAATGGTATATAAGGAATTGGTAGAACACTTTTCAGTGATCAATTAGCAGTTTTGTTATGAGTGAAAATGCATGCATCTATATAAAAACGATTTGTTCTAATTAAAGCTACTACATTCAAAAACTTCTGAAGTATTTTTCATCATTGATAGCTCTCAGAACGTTCTAAAATCAATTCATTGCAAAATATTAAATTTATCTTTCAACCTTCAAATTTTATAAGTTTACTACAAATAATGAATAAAGTAGTTATCTAAACACTTAAACTCGAAGTATCGTACTCATATTCTATCCAGAGATTTAAGTGTATCTAACAGAAGAAATATTTGATAATAATTTTCTTAGATGTCATTTATCTTTTATTCAAATCTTATCGTAAGTGAAACTTTATGTATTACGTAAGCAAAGTTTGCCATTTTTCTGACTATACTCTGTGGCCAGCTAATTCATCGAGGGACCAAGACCTACAATGCCCATTTCTGTTTTCTTGACCTAGGTCTATCGGGGGCGGAACAAATGTTCCGGTTAGGTGGTCAATCAAATGCAAAACCTCCAGTGTTTATTTCCTAAGCAAACTTGTTACTAAGTTTTATCGAACCATTGAAGGGACGAAAGGCTGAGCCGATATTGTCATACTCGAGGACAGAAGTAGGATCTGTGCACTTGGAACACGAAACTACATCCAGATTCTTACTATCAGAAATATTTTCCAACATGCAAGGTTTCTTCTGAAATGCAAGAATCTAATGAAGTTAATGACTTACCCTTTAAAGAGTATCTTAGCAATTTTTAGCTTATTTAAAGATTGAACTTAATGGTGGTAATATTTAATGCATTTAGGTGGTTATTTTTGTCAGTTTTTACATTGTGTTCTATATGCAATCTAAAGTATTTCCTAATTATCTCTGATTTAATCTGCTGGGAATTGAGAATTCGCAAGAAGTATTTTCATGTCTCATGATATTTCTTAAAACCTAAATTATGAATAGAAATAATCTGAAACAGCTTTTTTAATATTTTTAATCAGTCTTTATTATTCTTTAATTCATGAAAAACATTGATACAGTTTGGTATTAGATAACAATATGGAATTACCATGAAAAAGCATTTCTTTAATATGCATAAATTTTAAATTTTACAATGAGAAAATACATATCTATTCAAACAGTTTATATAATAATCTAATACATACAATAAATATTGAATTTTAATTGTTTTTTCAATTTAGTTTCTACTTAAACTTATTGTGAAATTTTAATCAAACTCTTTGATTTTGCATTTGAAGTAGACTGTATAATAAATAAAGCGCATGTTTTTATGCATATCTTTGCATTTGTATTGTAAATCAACAGAAAAAGATAATAAGAAACTATGCTTCAAATATGTAAATAATAAATTAATTTAAAATCGTCCTACAAATTAAACTTTTTATACGTTGTTTATTTAAGACATAAATATTTATTACAAATTTTGTAATACTTATTGATAAATTTATTTTAAAATTTTAGGCTAGAGCGGAAGGATATAAACCAGCAGAAGCTGAATTCATTATTACGTCACAAGAAGTCACGATTCAAAACATCACCATGTATCCCACTAGAGTGGTAAGTGACCAATCACAAGTGTCATCTGAAGGACCTTGGGAAAAACATCTTGATATTGGTCAGGACATCATTGGCCCAACTGCTGGATCAATGGCAAACGGTGAAAGTAGCACGTTTGAATCCCAGTCACATGAAAAAATTGACGATTCTGGAGATAAGGTTATAAATTATCCAGAAAATGAGTATGAAGAATTATCTGGTATGGGTATAGCCAAAGAGCAGGAACTAAGTGATTCTAATATGACCGATTATGCTGTTCCCCCTACAGCTGACGCTGTGTCTTCTGGAAAAGAAGTATGCTTTGGAGCATTTTTGCACTTCGCCAGTTTGGCAGCCTTATTGCTCATTTGGCGAAAGCGCCTTTAATGAAAGTTCTGTGGAACTCTAGGTTTTTCCAAAGAGATAAGATAATTGTGTGATTGGAAGATTCAATTCCATAATGAGTGCTCATATGTTTAAGTAATTTAAACTCCTGATGGAAGAAATGAAAGACGATGTTTATAAAGAATGTTCATTCATTTTGATCTTGTTAAAAATCCATTTATTTGTTAAGATTTATTTTTCTTTAATATCTTATCATCTTCAAGAATCTCATACAGTCTTACTAAGAATCTCATACTAATCCTCCATTGATTTTCAAACAGTATTATTCGTTTGATTGCAAAATCATATTTTTAAAGTAGTTGTAAAGATGTCACACTTTTGAATGCATGGAATGATGCGTGTTATTCTTATATATAAAAACGTGATCTTCCATTCTCACTAGTTGATGAAATGAATGAATCTATGTGATCCGTTAAAAATTTGCATAAATACGGATTGGACTGCTTACCATGTCTTCTCCGTACAGATATTTTACTTCATCTTACAACATATTGCAAAGATGATATATATATATACATGCATATTTAGATATCTCATAATTAATTATTCATATTTTAGAAATAAGTCTGGAATAATAACAATCATCACAAACATTCAAAATTGAAATCAGTTAATTTTTATAAAGTTTGATCTATAGCTATTTAAATTTCAATTATATCATTATTTAAAAGGAAGTATTTAAGTAAAGAAAAATATTTAAGGTACAAAAAGAGCCTTACTTTTTTAATAATATAGACCTAATTTCAATTTCCAGCAATAAACAAATATAAAATACAAAATTATGTAAAATTGATTACTTTTTATTTTTTGAGTCATCATTAATTTGATTAATTTTTAAAAAGTATGTTATTTTTTAACTTTGAATCTTTTTGCATCAATGTAATATTTCCCGATCAAAGGTATAAAATATCAAACAATTTAATGAAGTATCTGTAAATTATTCTAAAAAAAAAAAAAATAGCAAATTCTAATTTTATTGTAATTACTAGTTTTTCTCATTATCACTGTTTTAGTGATATTGCAATTGAAACTTTAATGTTACCATCATAAATAATAATGTTCCTATTTATATATAGATTTTGATTTTACGAGATAAATGGATAAAGTTTATCTTTTATTTGTAAATTTCGTTTTTAAATTGAGTAAAATTTTTACTTTTTGTTAACAATGAAATTCAAATATATATAATTTGCTATATCAAGACGAAATCTTAAAATTTCATGTAAAGCATTTCTATCAGATATTGAAAGTATAAGTGACCTATCATTTTTCTTTCTTTGCTAAATATTATTTGCTGAGCAAGTTTTTGTATGAATTCATCCCTAACGCACTGCCTAATCCAGATAATCAAATGCATTTTTAATAACAATTTTAAAATATTTATTGTTGCAATTCAGTGATATTTTTAATGCACAAAATATTTACTTTAGAATTACATGTCAATGATTATTGTAAACTACAATAAAACCATACTGATTTTTGCATTGACAAAACATTTATCATCATTACTTTGATCAAATGACAGTTAGACAATTGGCAAGGTTTGCAAATTAGAAGACCCTATTTTTATGTTTATAAATTCTTTGTTAAAAATCAAATGAGAAATAATTTTTAAACATTTTTTTCACTAAATATTTTTATTCTTGAAAAGTAAATTTTCTGTATGGATGTCTCTGGCAGAATGTTTTATTTTTTATAAGTATTTCAAGTTTACTGATTATAAAAGTTATTTAACAACAAAAATTATATCCAATTATTTGACAATTAAAGCTTTTAACATTTCATCTTTCTTACAGTTTTAGTTTTTTTATTGTTTTTTTCCAAATGTCATAATAGATTATTTCTATGTAAACTAGTGTATGTATTTGGTCAAAAATCCCTATAAATAATATTATCTGAGGTATATATATATATGTATATTTAAATTATACTAAATTATGCAATTTTATTATGAGTGAAAATACGAAAAGAATATAATATTTTTGCGAAAAGTATAAAGCACTTATAAAAAATATAAATAAATTTACGCTACACTAATATTGGGCGGTAAAACTATCTTTATAGAAATCAAAAATTCAAACATTAAGGCTTGTGCTTAAAAAAAATAAGGCAGTTTTACATAAATTTGCAGTAATTTAAATCATTGAAAAACCTATTAGGATATAAAATGTCATTTAAAATGAATTTTTCTTTTATGAAGAAATATCAGATATTTATGGTTGGTTATCAATATGTACCACCATGAAAATTGTCAAAACTGAAGGATTTAATACAGCTATTCTGTCATTGATCTCAATAAGGGAAAAAAATTATTGAAATCTCATAAGGACAGAAATATTTGATAATTGAAAAATATTGACTCTAACATTTCTGTAAGTAGTTTACTGTGTAATTACAAAAAAGTGTCCACGTTGCTCTCATTAGCACTAACTTGAAATATCTGAAACTATTATTGTTAGCTACATTTCATTGCTACTTGTAGCTAAAGTAAAGTAAGACAAAGAAGTCCAACATAATGTACTCTTTTTTAATGGTCTTGAAATAATATTTTATTTGAAAATTCCATTAATTTCCATCAACATCCTAAATTGAACATAAATATAACCATGGAAAAATACTTTTACTTATAAACAATTACACGTTTAAAATGCATATTTTATTAAAAATGTCAAAAAATGATAGTTTGCATACATTTATAATTATTCTTAACCCAAATAACGTTTATATATATAATATATATAGAGCAAAAAAATGTAATTATAATGTAGTTATAATGGAAAAACAGGTGCATATGTTTAAATTAAAAAATTTATATAAATTCTGTATTTAATGTTCCAAACACCTAAGTTTGTTTTTTCTACCATTTGGCTCTAAATTATTTTAGAAGAAAAGTATTTGTTTCAGCAAATGAAAAACAAAAAAGAAAAATTTAAATAAATTGTTTTAATATATTCGAATATTAAAACCCCATTAGGTTTAACAATTAATAATTTCATGCAAAATGGTTATTAGAATGTATTGAAGAGTTTATGAACCTACAGAATATTTGAATGATGTAGAAGTTATTTTATCTGGTATCAGGTTATATATGGAATTTTAATTTAAGTTATGATAAGTCGATCTAGAGCACAGTTGATCATAAATACCTTTCGCAAATTTATAATCAGATTAAAAGAAATATTATTTTAAAATTTTAACCCATCATGCATTTATTATTACTTGATGATTCGTATTGTTCCAATACAACTGGTTTGCACTATACGTATACAGATAAAAAGATGTTTACGCAAATTCAGTTTTCCATTTGCTCCGATAAAACTTTTCCATGAGTTGGTATACCATACTTCTCATGTATGTACGATCCTCAAATTCGTATCTATAAAGTGCAATTTCACATTTTGAAACAACAAAAAACGTTCGTCATACAAAGCTTAGATATATACTAGATATATTTTCTCCTACTGTGGTTAATACGGAATATCCAGAATAATTTTCTGTGCTTCTCTCTAATTTCTCACGGCTTATGATGGCAGATTTATGTAGTTCTAAGAGTCTTTCTCTAAGCCTGTTTACTAAGAATACTATTTGGAGTAGCTAGAAAACGTTTCTTCAAACAGATATTATACCAAACTATTGCATTTGCTGGTATGTGTTAATATATTTCTTCACTTTGAAGAAAGAGAATATAATGTGAACTTTGAACTTTAAAATTTTCCTCAGACAAGGAAAATACAATGAATTACTATTGGAGTAGTGAATCTCCTGTAAGAAAGTCTTCCAATTTGTCTTGTCTGATTTATTAATAAATTGTTGATTTTTTCTAAATCACTGGTGTGTGCTTCTTTTTTGTCTCACTAATCTTTAAGTTTCTATCTTTCTGCTATTAACTAAAAGCATACCTTCACACACAATCAAACACTTTTAACTTTTACATAGAAGATTTCGTAATAATTCTGGAAGATAATAAAAGAACCTTATATTTATTGATATAAATGTTCTCAATCACACTGCTGAGGTAGAAAATACCTTTTTCATTGATATTTTTTAATCCTTTATAAATCAAAGAATCTACTCAAAATTTACATATAATTAAAATGAAATACATGTCATTTTATTTGTAAATAAAGAGAAAATTTAGAAGTTTAAAAAAAAAACAAATTAAAAATTCTAAATGTTCTGTTGATCATTTTAATCAATTAGACAAATGTGAATAATAATTTTTTAACCAGTAAATAAAATGTTAAATTTTCAACTTACATAATTTTAATAAACTAGTATTTATTAAAATAATACTAGTTTATTAAAATAATGTTTATAGTACATTATTTTAATAAACTAGGAACTTTCATTGATTTTAGCAAGTGTATTCATAAACTGTTTAATCTATTAAATAATGACTTAAGTTTTAAGAATAAACCCCTTATAAAAATGAATTACACGTTAGCATTTATTTATTCTTCTACTTTTCATTAAAGTGCATGTATAAACAATTCCAGTCTTTTGTTTAATGCATTTTTATTGATTTTAATTCATTATGTTTTATTTGACAAATACTACAAAACTAATTAAATTTTAGCAATAGATAATTACTTTTCTTGAAAAAAAGATATTTTATTATTACTTGGATAGTTTCTGTCCTTTTATTCAAATTTTGGGGATTTTTTGGTTCTTTACTGATATTCTCCTTTTTAAAATATTAAATAAGGATATTGTTTGGAAGCCAATATTTGCTACATTGTTGAAATTTATAGAAATAAAAAAATGGTAATTTTGTTTGACATTTTAAATATAACATAATTTATTGACACCGAGTTTTTTCTTTTTAAAATTAGTTGAAAAAATTATTTTAAATTAGTCCCTTACTTTACAGTGTGTTAGCCTATTGTCTTAAATAATTTACCAACCCACTTTATTAAAAGATTTATATAACAAATTGAAAATTTTAGCAATGTTTAATGTAGCATATTTTATTTTTAATTTGATTTAATTATCAAATACCTGTAAGATATAATTTTTTATTAAAACAGCAAAATCTCCAAACATATAAATCATAACTAATTGATAGAATAGATGATTTATTTAAAAAAAAATTAAAAGTAAATTTACAAAAACCATTTTATGAAAAAATAATAAAAAATAAATAATCTCTGATGAATTTGTTAAAAATCTTTAAGTTTTTTTAAAATTTTACTTCCAGTAAAATTGTTACAAGAAAACACTTAAAAAATTATCTTAGCATAGTAATGAAACAACTATCTATTAGACAAAATATCATAGCATACAGTTATCAATTTTTCAATATAATCTTCAGAAAAATTAATGTTTATTTTAGTTTAAGTATTTTCTACTCGCCAATATTTTAAAGCTTGAATTTCTATTATCGAAATAAATTTTTTAAGAGATTTAGAATAGGATAAAAATTGTGAAAAGTAGAATTTATTACATTTAAGGGAACATTACTTGGGAATAATATTTGAGATTACGAAAAAATGTATATTAGTTTTTGAAACTCTGAATTCATTTAATGAATTTAAAAATGAAATTCTTGTAGTTAATTTAATTTGAGGTTCATTTTTATGTAAAAATATCACAGAATACGTTTATGCTATTAAAATGATTTGAATGAACCTTAGTTTCAACTTAATATGTAATGTAATTTATATTTACATTGTTAGAGACAATTTATATGAAAAATCCTTCTAAAATAATATGCGCTAATTCAAAGTAATAACATTTGCCGGAGCCACAAGAAATAATTTAAGATATTGGTGTCAGATTTAGAAGTCTTAATAATTTCTAGAATCAATTTAATACTTTTAATAATATTTTCTTAGCCTTTCAGAAATATATAATTTTCCTCGGTAGTGGCACATTACTTCTTTAACAAAAATCAACGCTTTTATTAACATGTGGTGGTGGTTTGATGCATGCGTTATAGATGGTGGTAAGTAGTATTTGTACTAATATTTTTTCTGTGATTGGAATTGCAATTGATATATTTTAAAAAAATGATATAGTGTTTTGCATTTAAGATATTAAATGCATTCTAAAATAATTTTATTCCATGTAAATTTAAAATTTTTCACCTTGGAATGCAATATATCATAAAAAAATAAAGTTTGCAGGAAAGGTGAAATAATTGTCATTACACAAACTACATAAAATATCATCTATAAATTTCATGTGTAAGGTACTTATAATTATTATTTATCTTAGTGTAAATTAAAACAAAATTCTAACAGTAATGCATTAAGAGAAGTGTTAAAAAAGCTGTCAACTATGAAAATTCATTTTGCATCTTAAATATAAATAGTGTTTATTTTGCCAGTTCTTAGTTATTTTAGTAAATATATTATTTTAAATGAATATTTGGTCTAATTAAATCCTTATGCTTTTTAAGCAATAGTGAGAAAACTATGTAGGAAAGTAGAATAAACTAAAATATTTTGTAACCTTTAGTTTGATATTTTTAAAAAGAAATAATGATTTTTATTTTAAAAAGGAAAATTTTTTAATCTTATAAGAAAATTATAGAAAACAGTTAAAACTGGTTTCTAAATATCTTTTCAAATAGAGATTTATTATATCTTGTCTATATTGTTAAGTTTGAACTAGTTATGAACATACTCCAAGTTAATATTATAATAAGACAACAAATGTTTAAACAGCAATGAACTTGTTTTCGATGCTGTATTTAAAAAAAAAAGATTTTAATTAGTGTAGTGTATTACAAATAATAAATTTAATTCTCGTAACCCAGAAATTTTTAACTAGTTTATTTATATTTTATTTTTTTACTATGTATGCATGTAAAATATTACACCTTCAATTTTTCAGGCTACAAGTTCAGTCCCGGACACTCAGACTGATTCTAGCAATCCACACCCGATGTTTCCAGTCCAGAGACCAAACGCCTTCACAACAATTATGTCCGCCATATCTAATAGAATTGTTAATTGGTTACGGGGATAGTAAAATCATATATCAGAATAGATGTAATAACATCTTAAGAGTTTTTTTATACTTCATTGGATGTAGTGTTTTGAGAAAGTTTCATTTCGTATATAAATGTATTTATACTCTGTCAAAAATCATTTTTTAGTAGCATTTATTCTTTATTGTAGATTTCATTAATTTATTTTTAAATTTATCATTACTATATTTATTTTATCTTTATAAATGTATCAAAGAAGAAAATCTGAAAATTTTAATTAAAATAGTTATTACTTCTTTGAAATTTTAAAATCTATTTTTTTTAATCAATACAATATTTAGTTACTATTTAAATAAAATTAAATTTAAAAATTGTTTTTTCTGCATTTTAAATAATATAGAAGTAACGTTTCAAAACACTTTCTTTGAATTATAAGCTTTAATCAATGACTATGATATTATACTTACGAATTAATTAGTTAAACTGAAATATGATTGCTTGTAACATGTAGTTCTTAAATAATTATATATAAACATTTCAATAATAATTCTATGGGTATTGTTTTTAACAGTTTCATGCATATTTTCTGTGTTTTTAATGATATCTTTTGCACTGAACATGCTGGCATGTATGTGAGTACATCTTTGATGAATATATGTGTTTATAATAAACATATTTTATGCTCAATTGTTTACGAATCAATTTTTCTTGTCACTAAAAATAACTTATCTTTCTCATCCCATTATCTTCATATCCAAGGATCAATTATTCCTGTTAAACAGGATTGAGTGTTATAATCCCAAAATTCAATAGTAGAAACGTTTAATATTTTTAAAAAATAACATTTTTAATACAATTTTTGATGAACTTCCAAGCTAATCAAACAAATTTTCTAAAATATTATCAGATAGAGTACAATCAGGCTCATATATTTTAAATTCAGTATATGATCAGATGCTAAATATTTCAATTAAGATAAAATATATAAAACATTATTTAAATTTTCAAATACAGACAGCAAATGTATAACTGTATTTGATACGCTTAAGATGGAACTTATTGTAAGCTTACCCCTAAAAAATAATATCGCGATAAATTAATAGAATCAATCACAAGTTTCTGACAAAAAGAGCATCTTTTTGTGTTTATTCATATTTTAAACTTATTTTCTATAGATAATGAATTATTAAAAGTAAGAATAAAAGTGTCAGAAAACTACTTTGAGATAAAAACTGTTTATTGAATGAGAATTAATATTTTACTCATTGAAAAGTTATATATTTCTCTACCATGAATATTTAATTATATATGCACAAGTAACTGACATTTAAACTTGATGATTCTGGTTATAAATCAAAAGAAAAATAGTTTTTGTAAAATATCAATACAAGAACAATAATTGAATTCCTTATAAATTTAATTTAAATTGTTTCCGTTTGGAATAAAATCAAATATTTGAAAAAAAACCTATTAAAGTAATTTTTGTAACTTTTTTTGCTTTTTATTCTAGATTAAGTTATGTCTAATTCTACCGAAGTATAATTTTATATCTAAACATTTGGAAAAACTTTATTATCTTTATTGCAGAAATAAATGATATTACATTATGAAAGCTTTATAGGTACAATTTTTGTTTGTTTATTGGTTTAGAGATTATTTATTACAACTAGGGCTTTGATCGCTTGCAATATTGCATTCTACATAAATATCTCTACATTTTAGTTTAATATTATAAGAGACAAGTATCGTAGTAACGAACATATTTTGATATTAATCTATAAAAATTTTGATTTTAAAAAAATCTACGAACTTAATATATAAGCTTTCCCTCTAATTAAATATTTCCTCGCAAATATACCATGAAAATCTTATATTTCATAAATGATTTGATTGAAACTATTTTCTGTATATTTTTAAAATAAATTGTATGTTAACAAGAATGATTTTTATTTTTTGGTGTCTCGTTATATTTTTATATTATATTAAATTGTTTTATTTCCAAGACAAAATATCATTGAGGTAATTTGGAATAAAACATATTTAGAAACCTTTAAATAGTAAGAAAACTTCGTAAAAGTTAAAAAATAAATGTCTTGTAGATTTTCTTAAAAAATGTATGTTTTTATTTTTCAGTTTCCTTATAAAAAAAGGTATTTACTTTTATTATTGTTGTCAATTAATAAAATTCTCGAATTGAAGCAATCATAAATTTGTATAGAATTTAAAAAATATATGGTTCCATTAAGAAGATTATATAATAACAGAAACAAAAAACTGTACATTATGTAAGAAGGCTTCAGTATTTATACTTCTTGCTTCAATTGTTCGTAATTTTAAATGATTTGTTGGAAAATATAAAGTAAAATTTCATTAGATTACTCTTTGGGGATTTCGCTAATTTCAAATAATTTTGAAATAAAAAAAAAATTTTTATGTTCTCAATAAAAAAATTATTTTTTTATATTTTAATAATTAAGAAATAAATATTAAAACAAAATATGAATATTTTTTTTCTTTGAATTAACCATTCCATACAAAATAAATTTGCTGACTGGATATAAAGATATGCATATAATTAACATAATACTGAAGGAAATAATATTCTAAATTTCAAAATAGAAAAAGAGATATATTTTTACGATTATGATATATTTTAGATTTATATATTGTTTTGAATCTCATGAAAGTTGTGACTGTAAATTTCTGTAAAAAATTTTTATTTCTATTGCACACAAATATTTTATCTAAAGTTTTGTCTTTTTAAATAAAATATTATATATAGTACACATTTTTTCTATTAAAGACCAAATCTACATGATATGCTTACCCAATAAAGTCAGATTAGCCCTAAGAAATATAACTAACAACCGTACTAAATATTCATGTAAACAAATAACATGGTAAATTTCAATGATTGTTACAATGTTGTCATTAATAAGTTACAGTTCTGTTCTTTGTTTGATAAAAGAACTGAGAATTTGTAAACTTAATTCTCTAAAAAATTTTTTTTTATTTTACAATACATATGGTAATATGAAAATAGTGCCCAAAGTGTAAAAAAATTATATATTATTATGAAATAATTATTAATCAACTTCAAAGTATAATGTTTGAAATTACAAAGATATATGTAAAGTGATACATTTATAGCATTCGCTTAAGATATTTAATTTAAATCGCTTATAATTATTTAAAAGTTTTAATTTTTGTATTTTTTTAAACAAATAATTTTATATTAATCATATTTAAGTTGATATTACAATACTTTCACCGTGATATATACAGAGGAAAATAAATAGTAAATAAAATACAAATATATTATTCCCAACGTTTGTTACGAAATAGTTAAAGAATATTTAGAGTATTTATTATAACATACACAATTTGGTATAACATCTTTCACGCTATTAAAATCTTAAAAACAAAATTAAACTTATACATTCATTTTTTCTTAAAATTATTTAAATATGCATTTGCTCTAATCACTGAAATATAAACAGCTAATTAATAATATAAATTGATACCTTAACCATATAGATAATAAATTTAAAAATATTTTTAACTAAAAAATTATCTTAGTAAAATATGGGAAACTTTCTTATAAGTAGTTTCCTAATCATGCAGCTAGGAGTTCTGCCATTTATTCTAACGTGACAAGAGTCACTGTTTTAGAAACATTTATTTGACTTTTGGACAGAGTATAACTCATTTTAATATTCTTGTATGAAAAAATGAGAAGGTATGCAAAAACCCAATAAGACTTAGGATTGGCTTCGTAGAAAATATGAAGTGAAGCTTTTGTCATATGAATACTGACAAATAGCTTTCTATCTTAATTTATCAAATCAAGTTAATGAAGCTCTGAAACAAATGTTCTCAACTTCCTTACAAAGCAGATTTTAATTTCCTTTCAGTCCTCGCTGTTATATTTCTGTTCTTAAGAATTTTATTGTAATTACAAAAGGACTAACAATTTCACAAGAATCAAATATTCTTTAAATAACTATTAACACGTACTTCTTGATGAGTCCAGTATACATTGATTCCAAAACATTACTTAAATTTAATTTTATTTTTTCCTCAACTGTATCCACACTAATCCTAAAAATCCCGATCCTTCTCCGAAATCAGTGTTTTTCTCATATTCATTTACATATCAAAGTTTATTAATTTGCTGATAATTAGTTTTTAATTGTCTCAAATAAAATCTGGCAGCACCCAAATATTTTTATTGCTAAAGCTTTAATTGATAAGCATCTTGAGCAGTTTTAACCCCATGGTACAAATCATCAACATAAAGAAAAGAATTTAACATATCAAAACGCAATCTGTATATTCTTTTTAAACTTCTTTATTCGAAAATTCAAAACATAAGCCAAAGCAAAGGGAAACGTTTTTAGACTAAATAGAAGACGATTTAGTTGAAAAGTTTAAATTGATTCACGCGTACTTTCCAGAAATCACAAAAATTTAATGCATTTTCTTTTTCCTCAGCAATTTCTATCAAGAAAAGCATTCTCTAAATCTCCACAAAATGCAACTGGTTTTTTTTCGAAACTTAAGTTTTACATTCAATAAATTCGAATAACGTTAACTCCGGATTCAAGAGATTAATGAAAAATATTTAAAATATTTTTCATTTCCATTTATTTTTTTGCAACAATCATAAGCAATCCTTACCGATTTGTTTCTTTAACACCTATAATTACCACTCTATAAGGCACATAATATCCCAATTTTTTTTTTCTCATCAACACATGTTTTCCGCGATTTGATCTTATTTGTTTTTATACAAATTTGCTTATACTGCATACAAATTATTTCGAGATATTTGTTTTACTTTTTATTTATTGCATCAAAACGTCTTTTTGAAACCCCGAAATTCGATTTCAAACCGTTTGAAGGTTTTCCGTTCTCCTTCTACAGTAATTTGCAAACATACCTTTACCCATTAAATAAACTAAATCTGTGGGTTGTTTCTGAATCCCTTTGTAATGAAATTATAAGGGATTCAGAAACAACCCACAAACCTTAGTAATGAAATTCTAAGGGATTCAGAAATGTCTACGACACTTTTGTTATATGAAATTAACGTAAATTTCTGATATTAGCTTCTTTTTAGCATACAATTTACGTAAACGTTTAATACAAGATACATTTTTAACTTTTTAACTACACTCAACAATTGTGCAATGTATGTATTAATTATGCATTCTTTTCTACCATATCTTTGTTTTAAAAGTTCAAGACAAGAATTATCATTTTTTTTTTCATTTAACTAAAAGCCAGCATTATATATAGGGCCAGAAAGCTGAGATACTAAATATTGGAATTTCTCAATTTTTGTTAAAAAAAATCATTAGAACCGACTTCACAATCAAAACAATTTAAGAACTCAATAAAAAAATTCATAAAACAATTTAATAATCAATAAGTCTAGAAACACTTGAGAATATTATTAGTGTTATTAGTAATGAATTGGTACAAATTCTAATTCAGTTAATTTAAATGCGGTGAGTGTTTTTTTCTGAAATATTCGATACATTTTGAAGAGAACTATCATTCAACATCTTGACTTGATTAAGTTCTTTAATTTTAGCAGTTAATTTTATTTTTAACAAAATCATTTTGTCCTCATATTTTTCTTAGCTTTTTATTACTTTACCAAACTTTTATGTAACTAAAATGAAATATTTTATACCAAAAACTTTATTTTAAAAAATTAAAATTTTAACTTCTAAGATCTCGAGTATCTCAGAGATTGAACAAGAATACATTGTAGCAATACCTAATTAATGAACTCTTTTAACTATTTTAGTTATGGAAATACAAACAAAACTACTTTTTTGTACAAATTTAGAAATTTTATTCATTGTAGAAATATCAGCTTACTTCTGAGTCCAGTATTCTGCCAATATTATTCCTAGCTATGGTCTTCACTGTTAATCAACGACTTCCAGTTTCCGACCGATTCTCCAATATAATAAATATATAGTAATATATATATGCTAATATATATATTTAAATAACTATATAAATCAATATTATAGCTCTTTGTTAAGATATTTTTATCGATTTTGATGATGCATATTAAAATTAGGCTTACTTCCCTGCTCCAATGATTTCATTTTCTTGCTTTATTCCATTCGTGCAATAAAAATTAATTACAAGTATGAATTACAATAATTACTTCAAGTATGAATTACAAGCGCTTAAAATTTTTTAATTTATTCTTAATGTAATTATTCTTCCCCCAAAAAATATAAAATTAAAGTGACTTAACAAATATTCAAAATGCACGTTTATATATATATATATATATATATATATATATGTATGTAATTCATACTTGAAGTAAGAGGATAATATTAAACATGGAAATATTATAATTAATTTTTATAGACATGAATGGAATAAAGCAAGAAAATTAAATCAAATAATTGTTTTAAAAGTGTATATTAGCTGTTTGACTTTATATTTAATTTTTGTCTTCATTGTATTTTCATTTCAAAAATTTACTTTTTACATTAATAAATTTTGTTATTAGGTCTCATATAGTTTTATACCGATTTTAAATCTCTTTCAATTTTTTTTATTTGTAAATTATATCAATAAGTTTCCCAATAATACAGAAAAATGGTGTTAACTATATAAAGCATATTGAAATTATACTAATTTCCCTGTCCCGTAGTAAATTGCATACTTTCTTTTAATCTAAAAAAAAATTCATCATTTTCTTTAATAATAACTTTGTCTTAAACTAAAGAGTAATTGTGATAGAGTAATAAAAATTATTTTTCAAAAAATAATTTTCTGTTACATTTAATCCTGTAGTTCAAAACGCAAAAATTAAGAATAAATATAAAAGGCACACTTAGAAGGCTGCATTTTATCAAGAACAAGCCAGGTATTGATAGTTTTAAATAATAAGTAAATTTTAATAAATACCAACGAGAAGAATATGGATAAGGTTTCATTGTCATTGAAAAATTACAACAAATTTTCATTATATATATTTATGTTAGTTAAACGTTAATAATAAAAATCTTTCTTGATAAAATTATTTTTCAATTTTGCTTGCAAATTAAACCCGAACTGTTTGAAGAATTTTCATACATTGTTTTTAACTGGGTTCTAAATGATGTTGAAATTAACATGAAACAATAAATACAAATATTCTTCTTTGAGTTTGTTTGAAAAAGTAATAAATATAACACTAAAAATTTGGATGTTGATTTTTGCTTTCAAATACTTAGGTTAATAGAAAAATACTTATTAGATAAAGAAAATTGAAAATAACAATTAATATGTGCATAGCACAGAACTAATACCAATTTTTATTGTTGTGATACATCAAATAATTTCATCTTGGAACAGAATACGATATTCCATAATTCTTAACAAGAATTGGTATGGATGTTACGAAAACCAGAAAAAAAAGGAATAAATGAGACAACAACATTTCATTTTAAAATATGGTAAGCATTTTTATAAATTTATTTTTATTAAATGGAAAATTAACAAGAAATTCAGTAAACGCAAAAAAAAAGTGAAACAAGAGTCGTTATTAATAAATAAAATGGAAATTTATTACCAACTGATGATATATCATTTATCCACTATCCACATTGCAACACAGACAATATTAAATAATCTTTAAATACACTTCTGTCCATTAAAATTGCTACACCAAGAAGGCGACATGCTACAGACGTGAAATTTATACGAAAGGAAGAAGGTGCTATGATATGCAAATGATTAGCTTTTCAGCGCATTCAGACAAAGCAGGTGCCAGTAGCGACACCTACATTGTGTTTAAATGAGGAAATTGTTCAGCCAGTTCCTCATACTTAAATTGTATTTGAACGTTGTTGCCTGGTGAAAAGTTGTTGTGATGCCTCGTGTAAGAAGGAGAAATGCGTACCAGCACATTTCTGACTTTGATAAAGTTCGAATTGTAGCGTACCTGGAATGCGGTTTATCTTATCGCAGTATTGCTGCTCGCGTCAGTCGAGATCCAATGACTGTTATCAGAATATGGAATCGATGGTTTCAGGACGGTAATACGGAACGGCATGCGGGATCTCAACGGACACCTATCACTATCAGCTGAGAAGACAGGCATATTATCCACATGGCTGTAATGGATCGTGCAACCACGTCACGAGCCGTGAGTCAAGAAACGGGGTCGTTTGGAAGACAACAAGTGTCTGCACGAACAGTTCGACGAAGTCTGCAGCAACATGGACTCTCATCTCAGAGACCATGGCTGCGGCTTCCCTTGACGCTGCTTCATAGACAAGAGCGCCTTCAATGGTGTGATCAACGACGAACCTGTGCGCATGAATGGCGAGACGTCATCTTTTCAGATGAATCCAGGTTCTATGTACAGCATCCGTGTTTGGCGGCATCGTGGTGAACGCACACTGGCAGCTTGCATTCGTCATCGTCATACTGGCCCATCACCTGGCGTGATGGTATGGGGTGCCATTGGATACACGTCTTGGTCACCTCTTGTTCGCATTGACGGTGCTTTGAACAGTGCACGTTACATTTCTGACAAGTTACGACCCGTGGCTCTACCCTTTATTCGAGCCTTGCGAAACCCTACGTTTTGGCAGGATTATGCCCGACCGCATATTGCCGGTATTGTACGAACTTCCTTGATACGGAACATGTTTGGCTGTTGCCCTGGCCAGCACGTTCTCCAGATCTTTCACCAATAGAAAACGTCTGGTCAATGGTTGCCGAGCGACTGGCTCGTCACCAAACGCCAGTCACTACGGTTGATGAACTGTGGCATCGTGTTGAAGCTGCATGGGCATTTGTACCTGTACATGCAATCCAATATCTGTTTTATTCAATGCCCAGGCGTATAACTGCTGTTATTACTGCCAGAAGTGGTTGTTCTGGGTACTGATTTCTCAGGATCTATTTAGTATTCAAATTGTCAAATTAATAAATAGTCAAATTGTTTTAAAATTTAATCACTTTTTATTTCTAGTATAATATATCATTTTGTTATCTGCATTTCTTCCTGGTGTAGCAATTTTAATGGCCAGTAGTGTATTTCAAACAAGAGAGATGTGGAATTAAGTATAAATAGCATACCATATTAATAATTACAATATAACAAATTACAAGTATAAGGTTAAATAAGAATCAATGAATAATGAATATTAAGTCATATATATGTATATATATATATTTTAAGCAATATTTCTTACTAAAATTATGCATATTTCAAATTATAAAAATAATATGGACGCTTTTTGCTAATTATGCTTTCCCTAATTATCCCATTTCTTAATCACAATAGCGATCTTTTACCCATGCGATTAAGCACATTTTATTACAGACTTTATACTAAAATTACATAACTACAATATACTTCTTGAAATTATTCATTTAAATGGTGTCACAAATCTTAATAATTTAATTAAGTTTTCTGAGAGTTAATGAATTAGAAAAAATTTTTAATGATTTAGTTAAATATAAATGTATACATACGATAATTACATTCTTAGATCATTTGTTAATTTAGAATGTAATATTGGAATATATATACAAAACATATAAAACAATTAATTTCAATGTTCTTTTATTATTATGAGAAAATTTGTCGTATTATGTCATCAATAAGTTGTGATGCAGCACACGTAGTGGCACTTCACATGGGATTACTTCAAACGGATATGGGACAACCCCTCTTCCACAGCATTCCATTCTCTCTTTCAGAAACTTGATCATGCATAGCTTGCTCGTGTTTGTGGTTGCGAATATCAACCGGATTTGATGAGTGGTACCTGTTTTGTATTCGAAAGGATGTTTCTTTCACTAAGGGTTGATAGCTATTTTCAGCACATTATTTAACTTTGGTGTTAGGGTGAGCTATAAAGCATTTTGAGTGTTTCATTATGGTTCGTATTATTAATTTTACATTTCAAAATGTTGTATTTTATTAAGATAATTTTGTATTAAAAACATGCTATTTTTCGTTATAAGAAATTAAACTTTATATTATGTATAGAAATTTACAAATAAAGAAATGCCTAATTTTTTAATGGTTTTGTGCACATAACATTTTTTAAATAATCTTTAAAATCGACAGTCACATAAATAACATAACATTAAAATTATTTCTAAAATTTTAATATAAGTTTAGTTTAATGTGTAATTTTTTTTTGTGAGAAGTGATTTAAAACTGATAAATTGGATCCTATCTTCAGGGTAATTCAAACTACAAAACATTGATTTTAGTATTGTGCACACAATGATTTATATTTTAATCAATTGAATTTAAAATTCAAATTATCAAATTTTGAATTTTTAAATTCAACTCATTTAAAGTATAATAAAAATATTAAATGCCCTACTATTAATAAATACAGCCTAAATTTTACGAATCATAAGTAACATACAAATTCCTGCAAGTAATAATGTTTCGTTTTAAATATGAAATTATAGTTTTCACTGAATAATAATCATAATCTATAAATAATTTTGTAAAAATATGGGTAATTTAATGAAAATAAAGCGCGAAGATTAATTAAGAAAGTAATTATAACTAAACAATAGAGTGGAAATAACCTTTCAAGTGTTAAAAAAATGAGTGAATAATTAGAGGTATTTACTAAGATTGGATTTTTCACCAAATACTTGCTTTGAATTTTGGTAATTTATTTAGCATATTTATATATCTTTTGTTTCTTTTTTGATTGTCAATTGTGAATATAGCTAAAGGCATTCATTTATCATGTATAGAGATTCACTGGGAGCGTTTATATGTTGAAACAGTTTTATAAATTGCTATTTTGGTCATATAGATATAATGCAATGAAAGATTATACTTGATAAGATTTTGATAAATAGTGATTAATTAGTATCATTGTATAATTATAAATTAGTAAAAATTTATATTACATTAATAATAATAATAATTATATTATTAATAAAATATATTGAATTATTTAATATTAATACTATTAAAAATGACTTAAAGATTATTTTGAGATAGGGTGAGCTTTTTTTTCCTAATTTCTCAAATAATCTTTTAAAGAAGCTACCAGATTTTTTAAAGTCTTAACCAGAAATTAGTCTAAGTAATTTTATTTATTACAATATATATATATATATATATATATATATAAGCACCTAAAGAGAAGTGGTTAATAGCGCTATGAAACTTGTGAGTTCATAATATTTAAAGAAATAAAAAAAAACTTTTGCCCCATATTTTTTGATTGCATTTATTAAAACAATACATTTTCAATAAATAAAATATCCGCTTCCTAATTAACAACATAATCCATATTTTATGGCATGGAGATTGAACAAATTCCTTATCCAAAATACTACCATTCCTGACAAAGCATCTTATGATGGTTTGTCTGTGGTAGCTGCTAGCATTAAAATATTAATTTAAAATCAGCTAATCACCTTTGATGCATATATTTTATCAACGGATTTAAAGCATCCATGTTTTCATCAAACGGTTTAAAAAATATCAAAATTTTCTTTGAGTTGTAAATTTACTAATAGATGTACCGTATTTGTTCTTGGAGATGAGTCAATTCTTTTAATGAAATTCATGTAATGAGGAGAAAGCAATCATAATATAATATAACGCACATTTTCTTAATCAATAAATTTTATTTAAAACTGCAATATAATATTTATGCTATTTTCTAACTGCATTGTAAGGTAGGTTTTATAGAAAAGGTTTGCTATTCATTAAATTTTATTTTATTCAATATTAAGAAGAATGACATTGATAGAAATTTTCATAACCTATTGGTTTTAAAATATTTATTGTTAAAAGCGGTAATGTCATAAAATACTGGGTTTAAGCAAATAGTTTAGAATATCAATATCAAAGGTAACAACTGAAGGCAATACAATGAAATTTCAAAACAAAAATGCAGATAAACTATATACTTGTGCAAGATAATGAATGGATTTGTAATAAGTATTTTTCGCATTATAGAATCATTGAAAAATGAATTTTTGTAAATCCAATTAAAAACATCTTAAAACTTTTATGCTAGAGTCGAATTTATTTGAACTTACATTTACATTTATACTAAAAAGAAATAAAATATTCAAAGGCAATATGTAAGTTCTTAGCTAATATAAATGGAAATTCCTCAGCAAGAATTCTTCTAAATAAGGCAAATAATGAAAACGTTTATGACCAAAGCAATCTCCAAATAAAAAATAATAAAATGACAATATTAATGTATCAGTTGTATAATTTGAAATATTGCTCTTTAGCGAGTAAAAGCGTAATTAAAATTGCTGTGAAAATTGAAAAAAATATAAGAATACATTGAAGATAGTAGAATGAAGAGTGAAAATTTATTTTCTATGTTCCGAACTAAGATTAATTTATATATTTGGAAACAGTGACAGTTAATGTTTGTAATCATTGGTAGTACTTAATACACAGTAATTACTTAGTTGTCATTTAATCTAAGTGACGTAAATTAAAAAATAAGGGTGCGTAAATTAAAATAGAAATTAATTTTGTGTCAAGTGTCAATAAGATATATAGAAGTTTTTATTATTTTTTTCTCTAAAAAAACAAGTTTAATATTTCTATATTATTTAAATTTTATTTGAGGAGAAATTGTTATCTTCAGCAGACATGTAATATTTGTTTCAGATGTATAAACCAATAATTATGGGAAATAAAGCAATGTTTTAAAAATATTTTCTTTTTCTTAATTTTTATGAAGTTCTAGAATAGAAAATATAATAGTTATTACATGATTAGTTACAATAATGTTTGGTGGCAAGAAATACATTATCAAATAAAAAACTGCTGCAATTTTATGAATTATATATTGTTTATATTAAAAATCTTATAATTTAGGACTAATAAAATATTTTGATTATGTACAAAAGTACTAACAGAGTACAGTTTAAATAAAGTAATGAACTCTACAAGTAATTTGTTACTTGGATGAATTATTATAAGATACTAAAAACGCACCTTTAAGTGAAAAAGCAAATTTATTATGAATCTACCAGAAAATTTCTTCCAAGAATAATAAATAATGAGGAATTATAAATATTACGATCATCTTTCTTTCCCTTTCATCATTCTAAAATTCATTTAGTATATCATTTAAACCACAACTTAGACTATTGTATCAATGTATTATAATTCTCTTTAAAACGATAAATTAATGTACATTTTTGTGTTCCCAGAGACAATTAGTAATTAAAACAATATTACCCAAGCATACGTTTGCTTTATAATTTATGAGACGAACAGCTGTCTTTTATTTTTAGTATATCTCATCGAAATATACCATAATCAAGATTATGAAGCAGTATTGTTTTTCATAAGATATTTTATTATCTTGAGAAGAAAAGCAACAGAAATATATTATAGTCTCTTTTTTGGACTAAGTTTTCTTGATTGATATTTGCTTTTGTGCGCTTACAGACTCACTTATATTTTTTATAGGATTCACATAATACAGCATATTTTCTTTGGAACAAGTTTATTAATAGTTTTATAATAATTTCCTAGTAATAGAATAAATAAGACTGATTTCTGTTTTTTTTTTTTTTTTTTTTTTTTTTTTTTTTTTCCCAGATAAGAATTTGCTGAACAGTTTTCATTAATATTCTTAATTTCATAACCTGAAATTCCTAAAAGTTATTTTTATCATGAAATGCCTTTTACAATTAAATATTATGAACATTATTAATTATATAATATTTAAATTTTGCATTACTTATCATTGGCAATTTTATAGGGAATTTTGAGGGCAAATTATTTAAACTATATCATTTAAACCACAACTTTGACTAATGTATCAATATTTTATAACTCTCTTTAAAATGATAAATTAATGTACATTTTTGTGTTTAATTTAGATGTTTTGTTTTATGTATTCAAACCATATTTTCAATATTGTAATTAAGTTGTTATGGACAAGTAACAATAAATATGACGCATGTAGTTAATTGAGTGTTCTTAAATTATTTACTGAATATTTATATTTTAACGAAAAGCATTCATCTTTAAATAAAAAAATATATAGTTTCTGTTATTTCCCACTATATGTTACTTTTTTTTAACAATTTAGAGTTAACTGTGTAAATCTTAATTTTAAAATCATATTAAAAATAATGTAGTTTCACGTCCACATATAATATTAAATTTATGAACTACAAACTTACAAACCAATGGGCTGATTATCTAAACTTCAGCTTATTATTTATCTTAGCCAGTATTTTCTTTAAATTAGCTTATTAAGACAATACTTCTTTGAAAAATGAGCACGATATTAAGAACTTAGTTCAAAGAAAAGATGAAATATAGTTTTTAAAGACACCTACATATTGTAACATTCCTAAGTTCTACAAGATTATTCTTAAGTTGATAAACAGCAAACTACAATCTCAAAGTCATGTTTAAATCTGGATTTCACAAGCAAAACAAAATACCTAAGATAAGTGTCAAAGCATGCAACTTAATCATTGTGGTAAATTATTAAAACTTTCTATTAACCATGATGTTTTGATAGATTAGAGGATTTTGAATTAGATCATATAATATTAGATATAAATTATTAAAACTTTCTATTAATCATGATGTTTTGATACAAGTTAAATGAAGAAAAAAAATAGAAATTGTTAGTAAAAAAAACTAAGAAATTTTGTGCTCAAAAAATAACATTATGATTTATTTACTCATTTATGAGAAAAAAAAATTTCCTAGTAAGTAAGTTTGACAGTTTTTTAGTAATATTATTATAAACTTAAAAATAGCTTTAAATAATTTTAAAATGTTTAATAATTTAAATTTAAAAACTTTCACTTACGTTCCCAAATTTTAATTTATAAATTGAATTGTGCTTTGTGCGAAGTTTCTATATGGATTTTGAATTAGATCATAAAATATTTATAAAGAAATTTGGGTTATTATTAGAAGAACTGGAAGTAAATATCATTTAGTTTAGTTAGAAATTTTGTAAGTTGTAAAATAATATTTACATTTATAAATATATAATTACCTTTTAGACTAACACTAATTTCAATAAATTTTTATTATTAAAATTCACACTTTATTTAGAGATATATAAATTTAATTAAGTCTTTTGAAATTATTTTTTCAAATCTGACGTGACACACTGATACTCAAATTGTTAATTTTTATTCCAAAATACAATAAAAATTAATTCTAAAACATTAAATTTCCTATTTATGCTATTATATTAGCCTCATAAATATAACTTATTAATTCATTTGTTTAATACTTATTTTTATACTAATTAAATAATAATTTTTTATTTTTAAATTTAAAACCAAATTAAACAAATGGTTGCAGCAAATATAATGATTAGTTAAGAATTCACTTTTATTTCATTATTCGTTTAATTTCAAGAATAAAATATTCAAACACGTGCTTTACTCTAAAACCAAATTTAAATTTTAAAATAAAAAAAAATCTTAAAGATAAACAAGATTAATGTTAGATTAAATACATATATGGACAGCTATTACTTTTTATTCGTGTTGGTTTGTTCCATTATGAATGCATGCAGAAAAGAATCTTTTATTTTCAGAGTCACGTATCCGATAATTCTAAAAGAATGGAGAATTTTTCACGAACAATTTGAAACGAAATCATCCATAAAATTGCTCTTCTTCCAAAATTAAGATAAAAGATCGGAGATAATTTGATGCAGGAATAAGTCAAGATGCTTATTTTTTCTGCCTTTCTCTGATGGGTTTTGGATGTAACATATTTTCGATTTCATTTTGTTTTTATAGAAATATTTCGGTTGAATGGTGTTCCAGTTTTAGTTTAATACCCATTAAATGTTTTCAGACATTGGAGGTGATTTATCAACATAAAATCTATAAAAAGTATTGTTCTTTTGAAGATAACACAGTTTCTATATTTATTTAGTTGTTTAGTCTTATACTTTGTTTACTTTGTAATTAATTACGTGTCCCATATAATTAAATATTCCAAATATTTCTTAGTTTTCGTATTTAAGTATTTTTAAGGCTAAATATTTAAATTTTAATTAAATGTTCAGTATAATATTTTTATAAGCAAGTATAATTTACGGAAATATTGGAAATAAATATAATTTATTATAATAAATTCTTGGCTAATTATTAACTAATCTTCATAGAATATATTTTTAAGTGTACATATTTTTATTTTCTTTATACTATAGGGTGATATTCTATAATATAAATAAACTGAAACTTTATTTATATTAAAGAATACATAATAGGGTGACAAAACTGAAGTGCTTTAAAGTTATAATAAAATGTTTAATGAAAAACTCAATGCAATCATTTCGCTTTGTAAGAATTATTCAATAAATCTAAATTTAATATTTAAGATGAATTTTAAGTAAGAACAAGGTTAAGATTTTCGTTTTATATTAAAACTGATTTTACATATACATTTATTAAAAGTAACTAATAATTAGTTATATATATTCATTGTTGGTAATAAAAAATATAAAAGCTAAAAGTTTCCTTTAATAATCTAAGTCTTTTAAAATGTATAATATATTTAGTGAAACACCCTATCACCTTACATTAGACAGTATTGAATCACACCATAAACATTTTTCTACAGTCAAAACATTATCTTATTTAAAAATAAATGTGAAATCCCTTTTAGAGGAAGTAAAGATTACTAAACCCAACCGCAGTTAATGAATTTCGAGATACGAACCCACTGTATCTTGCACAATCAATCGGCAATCTTCAAATTGAAGCTTTTCATCAAAGTACATGGTCATCACAAAACAAGAAAAGTCATGAAGTTTAAAGACAAGTTAAAAAAAATATTAGTAATCATGAATAACAAAACTCAACCGAAAAATTCATTAATATGAATCTAATATCTACATAGTATTAAATACCATTAAGATAAGTGATAAATTTATTTACCAATCTTATTACGGAAAAAGTGTAAAATGTGTTAACATTTATCTCAGTGTTATCTTTATCTGAAAAATAGCTAAATTTTTAAAATTCATCTATAAATAACAAAGTAGGATAAAAAATCTTTATATCACTGAATGTAGCAAATAATAAGCATATTTATTGCAAAATGTAAATTCAGGCTTATAGTTTTTTAAATACTTTGATATTAAGTTACTTAAAATATTTGAGTGATAATATTTTTCTTATTACTTTTTATTACCTTATGTTTTGAAGTTTTAATAAAATTTAAAAAGGAAATTTGCTTGATTTTCAACAATTTTGAAAGACATTTTAAGCGATTATTGCGAGATATTTTAAGGAGAGTATTTATTAATTAAAAGATTATTTCTATAATCGAAATAAAATGTAGGATATTATTTAATAAATTGTAACATTTCTATGATAATTGTTGAAAATTATTCACAAAAACTTGAAAAAAAATATTAGTCTAAATATCACATGCTGAGTCATAAATAAAGGAATAATATATTAATTTAACTTTGAAGGAAACATCAAAGTCTAAAACTTCAACTCTTCATTAACAAACATTAAACATATTTAAAACCATCTACAACTTCATTTAAATTTAAGAACACTACCAAATTTCTCTAAGTCGTAAAACTACATCAGGTTTTAAGATATTTTTATACATGGAAATTTGAATTTACAAGGAAAAATCTATTTAAGATAGAAATCATTAAATATTCTGCATGCTAAAATAATGAAAAACCTATAAGCTTTGCACGCAAAATCAAAATCTGAAATTTATAACCAAATATGTTAAACCTAAAACTTAAAAAGTATACTTAAATACAATTTTATTTTGAAAAAAAATTATTAATATAATTACAGTTTTTTGATTTAAAAGAGAAAATTAATGTAGTTAAGCATTTTAAGAGAGAGAATAAATGTATGATACTTGAAAAGTCATGAAAAACGTTAACAAGAAAAAATAAGCATTATATTTAAAATATTTTGAAAGAATAATTTATGAAATACCAATTTAATTATATTTAATAATAATAATAACGTAATTGATTTAAAATACTGTATGCAAAAAAAATAAAGTATATTAAAATGTTCTGTTGGTATATAAATTTAATTTTTAAAAGCCATTAAACGTTCTTCAGGAATTTTATACAAATAAAATTATTTAACTCTAAAACTTCTGATTGTTAAAACGGGAAAAAATCAGATTTTTAATATTTTTTATGTTATCTCTAAAAATATAGGAATTTAATTTCTAATGACAGTTCTTGAAGTATTGTCTTGTTAAAAAATGAACTGTTAAAATTCATTTATCAGAAGAAAATAATTTTTTTTATTTGTTGAAACTTGAAAGTTGACGATGAAAAAATTTCTAGTTAATGCTAATTTTTTTTTGATTCGTGTTGTAAAAATATTTGATTTTTTTCTAATCACATTTTAAGATTTCATGAAGCAAATAATACTATTATTGCCTAAAAATAAATGTTGAAAAATTATATAATAAATAAGCAAATTAAATTAGATTTATTAAACTTTAATTATTTTTTGATATTCTCTTAATTCATTTATTTTAAAATTACCTTTAACTTAATTTGCTCATATATTTCTGCAACAAACTCAATCAAATAGTAATGGATTTAGATTATAAAAAAAGAAAAGAAATATGTTTTGCATAAAAATGCCACTTATAACTTTTATGTGAATTCTCAAACTAAAAAATGAAACTGATTGCCTTGTTACTTGATTCAACAAATTTTCAGAAAAATCTAGTGATTATTTTGTTGATAATATAAAAACAGTAAAACAATTTGATTTGATCTTAAAATATATTATTTTCAAAACAAAAAAAAAAAAAAATAGAAATATCAGTTTCTCTGACAGTTGACTGATCTCAAATAAAATGAGCTTAATCGGGAAACTAATGAAAATCTAATCATGAAAATATTAATTGTATATATGCTTCTTTTCATCTAACTAAGACGAAATCTAATCTGTCAAATTCTTAGAATGATAAAATATTTTAACATATTTACTTATGTCACACGTAATTTCTTGTATTGTTTTATTTTATTGTATTGTTTTATTATAAAATATCGATTCCACGTTTTAAGAAAGATATTATTGCTATCAATCTACTAAAAAAATGAAAGTTTGGAAATTTTTCCTTGAATTAATCTTTGATAAATATATGAAAAAATTGTTCATTACAGTTTCAATAAAAAAATATTTTTCAAATTACAAAATATATTAATATTAAATTTAATATACATTAAAATCAAGTGAAGTATTCGTTGTTATAAACAGTTTTTATAAGAACTTTTAAAATCTTAGACATGATAAAAATAATTATTAGAGGTAAATTATAATTTACATTAAGGTTAGACATATAAACGAAAACATGGAAATGTGTTCCAAGCAAAAAATATTCTAAGAAATGAAGCGTTGAAAAAAATTAATATACTTGGTTAAATACTAGATAAAACTTAACAAACAACCGGTGTTATATATTAGGTAAAATTAATATTTTATCAAAATAATCAGTGTTTGGAATTAACTGATTACAAACATTTTTATAATTTTCCATACATTTATGTGTATTGAATTTCAGAATATTTTTTTTTATTTTATTAATTTATTATTGATATATATAATTGGAAAAGAGAAATGAATTACAAGTACTAAGCGTTTTATATTAGGTGCTTTAAAAAATTCCTATGTAATATGTTTTAATAAATCACTCCAAGTAATATTTATAAATAATTCAAATACACATGAATTAGGCTACATACGAATTAGGTTCCTACATTATTTATTCGATCAAATTATTTTATAAAAAAAAAAAAAAAAAAAAAAAAAAAAACCCCTCATTACATAATGCTGACACTTCTAAAAAAGAAATGTCTCTGTGAAAACTTTCATTCATTTCATTGACTTCTGCCCGATTTATATCACTGCTTCACTTATTCTTGTCATCAAAGCAATTGAAGTTATTCTATTGACTGATTTTTTCCCTTTTCTTTCTTTAAGGAGCCGTCTCCATCAAACGCCATGTTACAAAAGAAGAAAAGCAATTTTTATATTTTATTCATGTTATCTTCGAATAAGCTTGTTTCTCCTCAACTGACCGTCTGTAATTGAAAGCAATGAAAAAAATGTTTTATTGATTTTGCAAATTACTTGCATAAAAATTTAGATAAAGATTATTTGAGGTTAAGAGAGTGTGGTAAATATAATTTGGAAAAGTCAGTATAGAAGAAATATTCTCAACTGAACTATATTAATTCTTATAGTAAAAGTTTAATTAAAATATTATATTATATATGCATTTGACCGTTAAATTAAATTAAAATTGTGTTATAGCTTTCTTTTATTTTAATTCTAAATTCTCAAAATATTCATAATTATCATGAAAAATATAATTGTGACATTTGAAAAATTAAAAATAATAATAAATGTGAAGGCAAAATATCTAAGATATTTATGGAAAGTTAAAAGGAATATAGTGATAGTATGAAATTTGTAATTTTAAATGAAAAGACACAATTGTACTAAATTCTATTGGCAAATTCTAAATTGTATTAGAAAATGAAATTTAAGAAATATAATGAATCTATGTATATTTAAAAGAGCAAAAATAATAGTTTTGCAAAAATTAAATACACTTTAAATTTTTTCATTTTTAAGTTTCTCATAACAATTCTTAAAAGAGTTTTAGTTTCAAGGCTTGATTTTACACACCTAATATAATATTAAAATCATTCCAACTAACTTAATGGTATTAAAAATTTAAATCATTTTAATTATTTAATAATAATATTAGATTATGAAAATTGAAGTGTTTTTATTTGAAAATATTTTTTTTTCTTTTCTTATGTAAAATAGGTTCGAAAGTAAGTTTTTATGTTGAAATAAGTTAAAAATATATGATTGTGGCAAATAATAGTTTATGTTTCATACTTTATAAAAATAATATGTTCTGATTGAATATGTATATACATATTTATAAATAAAGATTCACGGAAACAAAACTGAAAAGTATATAAGAATTTATAATATCATGATATAAAAAAATCCCTTCATAATACACAATCAAACAAATATATGATACTTTAATTTTAATGTTACTAATTTTAACGATTCCCTATCAATACTCTATGATGTTTTAACAGTACTTTATGAGATGTGTTAATCATACCTGAGACAAACAATAATTTTTCATAGTATTTTTAGGGAGATTCAAATACACTCATACCTATGTTTTAAGATATTTGTTGAAATAAATTTCCCCAGGACTAAATTTGGTAGTATGATAGACATTTTAATGAACAAACACATCCTCTTATATGCTTCTATTCTTCAATAACCAATTGGTCATTGGTATTTACTGATTTATAGGCAACGCACAATGGTTCATCATCTTAAATCATCTTTTCATCATCTCGCTTTCGAAGAAGAAATTTATTTAAGGCTATTAACAAGCCATTTATATAACTGTATTACGTACAATTCTAACTTTATAACTAATGAATTTATTGGGTCTTTGAGTGGGTGATGACAATGATGCTTAAACCTCAACACTGTACATTTCTTACAAATCTCCATCATTAAAAAATTTATTCATAATGTCAAAGAATGTGAGAAAACAGTGGTGGATATGCACACGTGGTTTTAATATAAAAATATTATAAACTTACCATCAATTTTCGTCCCCTATAAATAACGTTAACATCTTGATAAAAGTGATGATGAACATGTAATATTCGTTATAAGTGTAAAATATATTTTGCTAGTTTCTGCAAATATTACAGGTTTGATAGTAAATCGTTATCCTAGTGCATCATCCATGGCCACATGAATATTTCATGTTTCCTTTTTTATCTTTCCTTAATTTAAACATGTAACATTTCTAATATCAATAAGTGCATTACTAATTTCAATTGATTTTTACATTTTTGAAATTATAAATTCTGTTTATTCTAAAATAAAAATGGCAGCATGTCTAACTTTCACTTAATTTTGAAGTATAACACTTTTATAAATATAAGCATAAAATGAGAATGAAATCAAGAATAAAATCTCAAATTTGGTTAACTCAAAACAATCTATTAATTAACAAGAAACATATTAAATTTGTAAGGAAAATTGGGAAAATATTTTCTAGAACAAAGGGGAAGTCATTACCATACTTTGGCTTCATCAAATCGTGTGAAGAAAAAATGATATTTACTCACCACATTCAAATAAGGATACTATGGACAATACTTCCATTTTCCTTGTTAGCTTCTTACAAGAACAACTTACATACAGTATATAATACAATTTTGTTTCAAATTATATTAAACACACATTTACATAAACATTCAAAAGCATTATTTTTGAGAAAATAATTTAGAGATATCTATAAATGTAGAGAACCAAAGCAAGAAAAATAGAAGGGAAAATAAATTACCGAGGTGAAAACATCGCCAAAACTGGTCCTTAAAGAAAAAGCCTGCAATTGCAAATTCCAACATTGCAAAGTTAAACTCACAGCCAAACTCCTGAAAACACAAACAAAATCGGTTGAAAAATTCACATTGTCAAAAAAAACTTTTTGAGTAAAAACACTCAACCAGCAAACGATAAATAAAAATCAGACAATTTATAAAAAGTTTATGTACATAAAGCTAATATCATAAACTGAAAGTGTCATACGACAATGATGTGCAGTATATATTTCAAAACTTTAAGTACCAAAGAAAAAGAAATCATTTAAGATGTTTACAGAAAGATTCCATAAATTAACATAATATAATTATTCCCATATTAAGTAAAATATGTTTTTCTATTACCATGCAATGTAGCCACAGAATATAAATAAGAAGATTTTTCTAAATGTTGCACCTTTTTTGATAAAACAAACATGATTCTAATCACTATGTTTGTACTCTCGCAATTAAAATATTAACATTTATTGCTTGCTACAAAAATGAAAATTATTTTTAAAAAATCACGTGTCTAGGAATCTCGTGTCATAATAAGCTTTGAAAAATTACACAGTAGTAGAAAAAATAATATGGAAATGAAATCTCAGAGAGTGCGTAATTTAATAATATTTTAGCAAGAGTCTTTGTAGGAGGATTATAAATTAATTTTTATCGTGGTCATTTCAAAACAATATTCTGAACTCTTGTGGTTTTAGAAGAAGCAGTATCATTTTTGAGAAATTTAAGAACTAATGAAAAGTCTATCACAAAAATTTAAATCATGATAGCAATAAAACTTAAAATATTTTTCCAATGTAAATTAAACAAAATATTTTAAAAAAATATATTTTAAATGAAAATTTAAAAAAACAGTAATAAAATATTCTTTAAATTTTAACAAAGTTTTTAGATATAATGTGAAAAATTATTTTCTATGCATTTATAATTATTTTAAAAAGAACATATTTAAGAGAGTAAACATTTCATTAAACTTTTATTTTATATAAATATTTGCTTATTTTTATCTATGCAAAGATTTTGCGTATCTTGGGACATAAATATTATAAGAGAATTTTATTTTACATTGAAGCCTCATGAACTATTGCATTTTGATTGAAGTCATTATATTAGGAGCTATATGACTGTCTAATATGTATTTAAATTTTAAACTCTAAATTTCACTACTATGTTTAAAAATTAAAATAAAATATTTTTTGTTGTGTAATTAAATTTAAAAAAAATAAAAATTCATTTTTATTTCCAAATGATCTCAATGCTACATACATACATTATTATTTAATGTAGAATCATGTGTTTTATTAATTAACATTTGTACATACAAAAATAAATTGTGTCTGAATTCGCAATAATGCAAATTTATTAAAATATATACGAAATAGGCATGAATTCATTAATTAATATGTAAAAGATATTATCTAATGATAACAATATTAATTTAAAATATTCAGACTAGTAATTTACACTTATAATAATATTTCATGGTTTGAATACGGCATTAAGTTTATTATCTTCCTTTTATAAGTATTTCAGGGTTTAATAAGTACTGATTTCTTTAAGAAACAATATTTAAATACCAATAATTAAGTACGCAAAAATATAATTTCAGAATTTAAATTTGTTGCGATTAGTTTTAAGTTTTGGATTTTACAAATAAAACAAAATTTAAAATTGATATACATTTTGACAAGGAAAAGGACATAATCAAGTAAATGAAATAGATTATAAATTAGAACCATAGAAATTATAAATATATATAATAGATTACCTGCTCCATTTTAATATTTTTGTCTTATACTTTAATATAACTTATTAAAAATTAAGTTTATTTTAAAATGAAGTATGTAACTGTTTTAAAAATTAAATGTTTTCATACGATACTTCAAAGATTAAGTTTAAACAGTGCGTGGGATAATTTACTATACAAAAGAAAATAATATAGCCGAAAAAAATAATTTAGATTGAGGGTAAATAATTATGCAATTTACTGATTTTATATCTAGATCTTGATGATTATTTTACAATAACTATCAAGAATGCACATCGCTTAATCGTTATGCATTTTTATATAAGCATGTGATATTAAAACAGTATATCGAAATGTTATGTATACTATTTGATTCCACTTTTACATAAAGATAAAACGTGTCCGTATTTTCACTTTTATGTATGTCTACATAGTATAATGGATGCTTAGAAACTAACTTGCAATATTTTTAATACGTCTATTGTCTGTAAAATATTCTCCCAGAAAACATTACAAGATGATTGTTAAGAAAAAGCTCTTCAACACCTTAAAACTAAAGCTATTTATTTCCCACTGTCATATTTTATCTTGCTTTAACAAGATTTTGAAATTTAAAGTAAATTACGCAACATAATCTGCATTTTTCTCTATTCTTATTCCTTTTATTTCTTAAAAGAATTCGAAATAATTTTGAACCACTTTCCCAGTATTTTGCACCAATCTTGCCCATTAATACTCTCATTTTATTTACTGAAATTACAAAACAATGCAATAACTTATGAATTTTTTTCAATGAGATAATTAGGAACAAAAGACAAATATGAATTACTCCCAGTTTCTTCTTTCTATTAGATAAAATGCTTTGTCAAAAACGTAAAATGTACTAAAATATTGATTTGTAAAAATTCAACATCACCACTTTTTCTTAATTTAAACACAAAATATTCTCACTTAAAATTTTATGCCACTTAATATTTTATACAAGCTAGTATAACCTTTAAAAGTCAAACAATAAAATATCAAATTTTGATTTTCAGTAATGTATTGTGTAAAATTGTTTATTTTTTCGTTTATTTCTTATGATTCGATAGAAGCATCATTCATATAGTCAAACAGTCTTATCATGCATGCAAAGGTAATGAAAAGTAAAAGAATCGGCGATTAGATTTGAAAGTATGAAATATTTAAGTTTACTAGAAGTCGTTCACAAACCAAATAAAAGTAATATAGCATATAAATTTTAAAGAAAGAAAAAATGGTTTTGACATGAAAACTTTGTCACTTGATAATTTCGTGACTTAAAATTAAGTTAAATTCGTTCAGTATCAATATTTAGTATTTGAAAAACGTTTTTTCAAAGATACTGCTTTCAGATGGTTGGAGCATAGACCCCGATTCACGCCAGAAACAGTAACACAATGCTGGAAAGATGTCATTTGTGATAATGTCTGCAATATGTAAAACGTTAATCAAATATTTCTATATTAATCAGGTACAGAAGTTTTTTTTTATTGAAATATTAAAAAATACTTATGAAGAGCTTGTTGATAATAAATATATCGTTGGATTTTGCTTAATTAGATTGAACTCTGAAAAAAGAAGAACAGATCAAAATCAGTGAATGAAGATCTTTTTTAATTATAGAGGGTGACCTTCGTTTTTTAGAGACCAAAAATCATAACCTGTTAACGTAACTGGTCTAAATAAGAACCATACTTTGACGTTCCAATACGTCAGGAAATTAAAGTATGTGTCCCTGAAAAAAGTTTTGTGCCCTCTATAAAGATAACTTTTCTCGTAAAAAGTTATGAGCACCGTTTCCTTTAAAAAGACAAGATAGATAATGCTATACAGATTTCGAAGGGAGAAAGATAGTTATAAATTTGTAAAGGTAAAAACAAAACTGAAGAGAGATGATTGTTAATGTTATACTACAAATATATTAAAGAAATTATTAAAATTATGAATATTAGAGGTCTTATACTATTTCCTCTTAACATATTTTCTCATTTAATACGATTCATAATTGAGTTTCTTGAACAAAAACGCACCAAAATTACAGAACATCTGTTATTTTTATTTAATGTAGCTATATGCGACTTTCTGCAAATTTTAACAAAGATTACTAAAAAATACTATAGATTCAATACTTAATATGCACATCTAATTAAAAAAATACTATAGATTCATGATCATGTTGTGTGTGTGTAAACAGTATAATGTAAGAACATTTTATATCTTAAATCTTTATGTCTAATGTTTTGTGATTCACATTTCATTTAAGTCATACTTTATTCTAAAATAAAATAAATATATTTTACTGCTCATATAAGTCTTCAATAAATAGTAACATAGAGATTACTCTTTATTCTATATATATAAAAAAGATATCTTTTATGAAAAATGTAGAATATTTTCTTGAAAATAGAGCTGAGAAAAATGTTTTGAATTCATAATATTTGTAAGAAGTAAAATATTATTGTACTTTTCTCACACACTCTAAACGCTATATAACAACATATTTTTAAATAAAATTCATGAAAATTCAAAAATAAATTAAATTCGTTTATATAGAAACACTTTTTATAGAAAAATTATATATATATATATATATATATATATATATATATATATATATATATATATATATATATATATATATATATATATCAGTGTGTGAGTGTGTGCACGCGTTTTCACTGAAAAACATAATTTAAACAAAAAAATGTTCAAAATGTTGTATAAATTGTACTGATGAGAATAGTATTTAAAAATGTTCCTAATTAGAATTATTGTCTTTTTTGACAAAGCTATCTCAATTATTAAAGTATGCGTTTAATTTGCTTGCCTCATAAAATTTATGTACTCAATAATTTGTTTTATGTATTATCAACAAAAGCTGCTGTTGTTTGTTTCTG
>JAPDSC010132175.1:0-20880 GCA_026290005.1 Latrodectus geometricus | reverse complement strand
GAAAGAAGAGGACAGATCACTGGGGTACCTCGGGATTGTGACACCCGTGTTTACTTAAAGAAAGTAAACCCCCTGAGGGGCCGGAGGGGTCGGTGGTGGGTGGTGCGGTCAGGTCCCGAAATTTTAAATTAATACAAATGGAAAATAAAAATTTTTCATTTCTCCCGCGGGAGCAACAACTGGATTTTTTACGACCAAAATATTTTGTAATAAAGAGGAAGGAAGGAAACTTCACTACAGTGTCCCCCTTCCTAATTTCAAAGGGAATATCGGGTATAGTTGAGGAAGTCAAGAAAGTTCAGAAGATGCGCTCTGGTGACCTGCTTGTAGAGGCTGCTTCAGACTCTCAAGCAGCCATTCTGGCAAACATGAAAACACTGGCTAACATCGAAGTGACTGTCTCACCTCACGGAAACCTTAACTTTTCTTGTGGTGTTGTCTCCGCAAGGGATTTGATTTATACGCCGACGGAAGAAATTCTAGAAAACTTACAAGATCAGAAGGTCTGTGGCGTTAAACGCATCACAGTCAGACGGGACGGTAACATTATTGATACTAAGCACCTTGATACTTTTGCGACCCCAGACCTTCCGCAGTATGTAAAAGCTGCGTATTTGAATTTACCTGTCAGGCCATACATCCCAAATCCCTTGCGTTGTTTCCAATGTCAGCGCTTTGGACATTCGAGAAACGCTTGCAGAGGCAAACTCACCTGCGCTCGCTGAGCGGTGGTTGGCTACGATAGCTCGGACTGCAATGCAAAGGAGGTTTATGTCAACTGTAAAGGTGACCATCCCTCTTATTCTCGAAACTGTCCTCAGTATTTGCTTGAAAAGGAGATCACCACAGTTAAGGTTCAACAGAAATGTTCCTATCCTAAGGCGAGAAAACAAGTCACTTCCCGTACTCCACAACCTGGAGTCAGTTATGCCACAGCTGCCAGAAAAGTCACCAAATCGAGCAGCACACAAACTGAATCGTATTCTGTTCCCCCAATAAAATTACCCCAATCAACTGAAAAGCCAAAATTTAAAAAACCTCTGACATTTTCAAAAAAAGCTCCTTTTGCAAAATCAAAAGCGGAGAAAGCTCTAAAATTAAAAATATCAAAAGAACCGAAAAAACGATTAATTTCCACCAAAAACGCTTTCTCCTGCTTGGAGACTGACGCGGTATCCTTGTATCCCTCGGACGATGATGTATCGTTCGAGGAGCTAATAGATGACCCGCCTTCCGGCTCCGAAAAAGGAGCTTTAAAATTTAAAAAATAACTTCCTTTATTTCTTGGAACTGCCATGGTTTGCGTTCACATCATGATGACATCAAGTCTCTAATATTAACATATAATCCCGCATGTTTGGCACTTCAGGAAACCTTCCTGAAAGCAACCAATAATATTAACATGCGTGGATTTAATTGCTTTAGAAGAGACTGTGGTGACGATGGTGCAGTGTCTGGTGGTGTTTGCATATTAACATCCAATAACTATCCCAGCACTGTCCATCCATTAAATAAAACTCCACAGGCTGTAGCTGTGAGAATTCACACAACATGTTTGATTACAGTCTGTAGTCTGTATTTGCCGCCACATGATGTCATCCGCCAAGAGGAACTCGATGCATTAATGGATCAGCTGCCTCCACCATTTTTGTTTGAAGGTGACTGTAACGGACATAATTCTTTGTGGGGAAGTGATGATACTAATTCTCGCGGTCGTCAGATAGAGCAATTTATTTCTGATAATTGTCTCTGTCTGATTAATACCGACGAGAAAACTTATTTCCACATACCCACAAGAACATTTCATTCTCTCGATCTTGCCATTTGTTCACCATCGCTTCTGCCGTTGTTGAATTTAACAGTAGGGAATGATCTGCATAACAGCGATCATTTCCCACTCGTCATCTCCAGGACTGAAAGTAGTAGTGTGCAGCAACGCATACCTACTTACGTGTACAGTCGGGCAGATTGGACGTTATTTACACAATTGGCAGTTGTCGACGATAAAATGGTTACGATTGAGGATATTGATAATGCCGTTCACAAATTCACTGAAACAATTATATGTGCAGCTGATGCTGCTATACTTAAGAGTTCTTCTAATCGAAAAACGCGCTGCAAACCGTGGTGGAACAAGGAATGTGAAGTAACTTATAAAAATCAAAGGAAGTTATGGGGGTTATTTCGGAGATACCCCACAACGGAGAATCTTATTGCCTTTAAGAGAGCAAAAGCATTAGCTCGCAGAGCTCGTCGTCGAAGTCAGAAGGAATCCTGGTCTCGCTATGTCTTTTCTATTACATCTTCCACATCCAGCAAGCAGTTATGGAGAAAAGTGAAAGCAGCCAATGGTATCTACACGGAATTTTCAATTCCCGTATTGAAAACCGGAGCTGCTATATTCTCTTCTCCTATTGACATTGCTAATGTCTTTGGTGAAACATTTGCCAGTGTCTCAAGCTCCGACAATTATAGTCCTTCGTTTTTGAGGGCTAAGAGTCGAGCTGAGCAAATACCAATCCGTTTACACCATAGACAAGCTTTGCCATACAACTGCGAATTTCGGATATTGGAATTGAAGCGAGCATTACAGCAGGCCAATAATACCAGCCCATGACCAGACGGAATCAGCTATCAAATGCTTCGACATTTAAGTCCAGATTCCCTGTTGAACTTATTATATTCGTTCAATAGGATCTGGACTGAAAATACATTTCCATCCCTTTGGAACCAAGCTATAGTGATTCCGGTCCTTAAACCTGGTAAGGATCCTTCTAACCCTTCACATTATCGACCTATAGCTCTGACGAGTTGCTTATGTAAGACTCTCGAACGTATGGTCAACGCCCGCCTCGTGCATGTCTTAGAAGAAAATAAATGTATACATGTTAATCAGAGTGGTTTCCGTAAAGGAAGATCCACTCTTGATAACATAGCATATTTGGAAACCCAAATCCGCAACGCTTTCGTGCGGAGGAACAATCTGGTTTCCATCTTCTTTGACATCGAGAAGGCATACGACCGTACATGGCGATACGGTATTCTCCGTTCTATATATGATTTTGGCTTTCGGGGTAATCTGCCGATATTCCTCCAGAATTTTTTAAGCTCCTGTATTTTTAAGATACGTATTGGAACAATCTTTTCCAATACTTTTAACCAACCTGAGGGTGTTCCTCAGGGTTCAATTTTAAGTGTCACACTTTTTAGCTTATTCATTAGCGTAAGAAATTCCGTAGGTAATCTTCCGATATTCCTACGGAATTTCTTACGCTCCCACATTTTTAAAGTACGTATTCGATCATCTACATCCAAAACTTTTATTCAAGCCGAGGGTGTACCCCAAGGCACTATTTTTAATTTATACATCAGTCACATACTTCATCTTTTATCACCTACAGTTCTCACCCGTCTCGTTTTATCACACCGTCTCGTTTATGTCTTAGAAAAAAATAAATGTATTCATATTAATCAGAGTGGATTTCGTAAAGGGAGATCCACTCTGGATAACATAATTTATTTGGAGACCCAAATCCGCAATGCTTTTGTGCGAAGAAATCATCTGGTCTCCATTTTCTTTGACATAGAGAAGGCATACGATCGTACGTGGCGATATGGTATTCTTCGTAAATTATATGATTTTGGCTTTCGGGGTAATCTTCCGATATTCCTTCAGAATTTCTTACGCTCCCGAGTTTTTAAAGTTCGTATTGGACACCTTTTGTCCAATACTTTTAATCAAGCCGAGGGTGTTCCCCAAGGCTCAATTTTAAGTGTAACAATTTTTAATTTATTCATCAGTAGCATTCTTCATCTTTTATCACCTTGTGTTTATGGCACAATGTATGTAGATGACCTGCAGATATCTTGCCAAGGACCAAACATGCGAGTAATTGAGAGGCAACTACAAACATCTGTTAATAAAATAGCTGCATGGTGTGCTGAGAATGGCTTTACAATATCTCCTAGCAAGAGCTGTTGTGCCCATTTCTGCAAGAAGACCAGCATTCATAATGATCCTGTTATCAAATTGAACAACACTTCAATACCTGTAGTCAACGAGATCAAATTTCTTGGTGTGATATTTGACCGAAAATTGACATTTCTTCCGCAAGTTTTACATCTGCGGAAGAAGTGTGAGCGATCACTTAATATCCTCAAGGTATTATCAAATACATCTTGGGGTGCTGATCGCTTGTCACTGATTCGTGTCTATCAATCAATAATTTTGTCTCGTATTGACTACGGATGTGTTGTTTATGGATCTGCTAGGTCTTCAGTTTTACGCAGATTGGATACCGTACATCACTCTGCTTTGAGAATATGTTCAGGCGCATTCCGCACATCACCCGTCCAGAGTCTTTATGCCATTTGTCATCAATTGCCTTTAGACCTGAGACAAATGCAGCTGTCTCTCAATTATTACGCTAAGGTTATGTCTGATCGACATCATCCTTTACGATCCTTGGAAATTTCTCCTGCTCTGAAGAGATTATATGATGCTCGTATCTATAGCATCCAACCTTTTCTCACTCGAACTAAAGAACAACTCCATTTAACAGACCTACATGATGTACGTTTTATTAAAACGGACTCCCATTCACTTCCTCCCTGGTATGATCCACAGATAAATATTATTAATCCATTTGCTCAATTTACAAAATCGGACACAACTTCAACAGTTTTTCAACAGCTATATCTATATCATCGCTGTCAGTATTCATCGTACACGCCTGTATTCACGGATGGATCAAAAACTGCAGGACATGTTGGCTGTGGCGTATTTTACGCTAATACCAGTTATGGTTACAGCCTCCATACGTCCTGCTCGGTCTTTACCGCTGAAGCTACGGCTATCCACCAAGGCCTTCAGCTTGTGAATACAGAGCAATTTAATAAAATCTGTATGTATACTGACAGTTTGAGTGTTTTAGAAGCGTTGAAAAACTATAATAATTGTCATCCAGTTGTGTCCAAGATTTTTGGAGCATTGGATTCCCTTAATGGCAAGCGTTTTGACATTCTTTTCTATTGGATCCCAGGTCATGTAGGTCTAGAGGGAAATGAAATGGCTGATGCAGCTGCTAAAGCTGCATTATCCCGTCTCCATTCATCTGTCCCTCTATTCGACGTGAGAAAGGTTGTTAAAACATTTGTTAACTCACTCTGGCAGGAGTTATGGAGTATGCAGGTCTCTAATAAATTGTGTGCCATATTCCCATCTTTCATTCCATCATCAGTTTTACCGATACGAAGAGCAGATGTTAGATTGACTCGCCTTCGTATCGGACATACACGTTTCACACACAGACATTTGTTTCTAAATGAATTGAATTCATGGTGTGAAACGTGTGGTGTACCATATACTATTCATCACATTTTAATTTCATGTTCTGATTTTAACGTATACCGTTTTATATTTTTTCAGTCTGACATTTTAACTTTGTGTGATTTAGTGGGGGAGCCACCCCACCCCAACCTTTTTGCATTCTTAAGCGCCATTGGTTTTATTCATTTTATTTAAATCTTTTTTGTATTTCATTATTTATAACAATTTTAATTAAAATTTATACAAATATTTTTGTTTTTTAAAATTTTTTAAAGTTGAGCTTGGGTTTTGCTTTTCTAAATTTTAATTTTGGCGCAGCTTGTCCTTCTTGGACCTTGCGCCATAAAACCCAACCAACAAACAATCGAACTAAAGATCAACTCCATTTGACAGACCTACATGATGTCCGTTTTATTAAAACGGACTTAATATCACATCCACCCTTGTACGATCCACAGATAACTACTATTAATCTATTTGCTCAATATACAAAATCGGACACAACTTCAACAGTTTTTCAACAGTTTTATCTATCTCATCGCTGTCAGTATTCATCATACACGTCTGTATTCACGGATGGTTCTAAAACAGCAGGACATGTTGGCTGCGGCATATTCTACGCTAATGCCAGTTATGGTTACAGCCTTCATACGTCCTGCTCCATCTTTACAGCTGAAGCTACCGCTATTTTTCAAGCTCTTCAGCTAGTGAATACAGAGCAATTTAATAAAATCTGCGTGTATACTGAAAGTTTGAGTGTATTAGAATCGTTGAAAAACTCCAATTATTGTCATCCAGTTGTGTCCAAGATTTTCGGAGCATTGGATTCCCTTGCTGGCAAGGGTTATAACATCATTTTCTGTTGGGTCCCAGGTCAAGTAGGTCTAGAGGGAAATGAAAAGGCCGATGCAGCCGCTAAATCTGCATCGTCCTCACTCCACTCATCTGTCCCTCTTTTCGACGTGAGAAGGGTTGTTAAGACATTTGTTAAATCTCTCTGGCAGGAGTTATGGAGTATGCAGGTCTCTAATAAATTGTGTGCCATATTCCCATCTTTCATTCCATCATCAGTTTTACCGATACGAAGAGCAGATGTTAGATTAACTCTCCTTCGTATCGGACACACACGTTTCACACACAGACATCTGTTTCTAAATGAATTGAACCCATGGTGTGAAACGTGTGATGTTCCATTTTCTGTGTATCATATTTTAATCTTATGTCCTGATTTAAACGTTTACCGTTTTATATTTTTTCATACTGACATTTTAACTCTATATGATTTAGTGCGGCAGCCACCCCACAGAAACCTTTTTAAAGGTGATTGGTTTTCTTAATTTTATTTAAACTTTATGGTTTCTGATTTTATAAGTTTTATTTTTACTTTCATTTGATTTAGTGTATGTTTTTAAAAATATATATATACATTTATTTTTGTATTTTAACCTTTTATTGTTGAGTCTGGGTTTTCTTAATAATATATTTCCTTAAAATTTTATTTCTGGCGCAGCTTGTCCTTTTAGGACCTTGCGCCAAAAAACCCAACCCAACAACAACAACCTGCCTTGAAGAGATTATATAATGCGCGTTCCTATAGCATCCAACCCTTTCTCACTCGAACTAAAGATCAACTCCATTTGACAGACCTATATGATGTCCGTTTTATCAAAACGGACTTACATTCACATCCACCCTGGCATGATCCACAGATTAATATTATTAATCCATTTGCTCAGTTTAGAAAATCAGACACAACCTCAACGATTTTTCAACAGCTTTTCTATCTACATCGCTGTCAGTATTCATCATACACGCATGTATTCACAGATGGATCTAAAACTGCAGGACATGTTGGCAGTGGCATATTCTATGCTAATGCCTGTTATGGTTACAGCCTTCATACGTCCTGCTCCATCTTTACAGCTGAAGATACGGCCATTTATCAAGCCCTTCAGCTTGTGAATACAGGAAGTTGTCATAAAATTTGTGTATATACTGACAGTTTGAGTGTAATACGCAAAGAAAAAGCATATAGCGCCATCTAGTGGGGGAAAATGTGTAAATGAGAAAGAATTTCATTATTTACCACTATTTTCAAATGATGGATATGAAATGTAGTTTATGTGATTTCTGTGCTAAAAAGGAAGAGATTAAAATTCATGTGTGTAATGAGCATAACATTACTCTTGAATATGAAGATTTAGAGTTCAATTCACATGAACAATTCGAAAAGTTTAAAGGAAATTTAGAAAACGAAACTAATTCACATTTCATCAAAGATTGTGGAGGAAGCAAAAAAAAAATAATAAAGTAGGTAGTCAACACTTTTACTTTGTGTGTAACTGCTCAAAACAACGAGTTAATACTGAAAATAAAGCGAAGAAAATTAATTTGTACTGCCCATCATCAATAAAGTTAACAGTGTCTTCAAATGGAAGTTGCAAAGTGCATTTTTGCAAAACCCACTTAGGACATCAAAAGTAAAATAACAAGCATCTTGAGTGTCCTTTGTGTGATTTTACAGGGTTAAAAAAATTTCGAAGTCCACTTCAGTTCCAAACACGATATTAGGGTTGAATATGATAATTTTTTATTTCCATTTTTTGAAGAGTTTGAAACATGGAAGCTTAGTGTTGAAAAAGAAACGAAAGAATTTTATGTAAAAGATTGTGGAGTCAAAAAAACTTCATCTAGTATACAGTATCACTATTTCAGCTGTCACCGTTCAGGTCATTTTGTTACAAATTCTTTGGGTAAAATACATATAAAATTACAAGGAAGTAAAAAAATCAATTCCAACTGTCAATCAAAAATAAAAGTCACGAAAATGGCCAATGGTCAATGCAATTTTCTTACATGAAAACACACATCTGCCACGAAAGTGAACTTAAACATATGTTTATATCAAAAACAAAAAAACAACTTATAGCTACAAAAATTGCTTCAAACGTACCATTTAATATTATTCTGAATGATATTCGAAACACAGTATCTGGCTCTAACTTGGACAGAATTTATCTTATAACAAAGAAAGATCTGCTGAACATTGAAAATAGATACAATTTAACTCATGCTAAACATAAAGATGATGGTACCAGCATAAATGCATGGGTAAATGAAATGAAAACCAATGAAAATATCGTCCTTTATTATAAACCTCAGGGAACTGTTGATGAACAACATAGTGAATTAAAAAATGAAGATTTTGTTTTAATGATAATGACAGATGCTCTGTCTGAAATTTTAAAAAAATATGGTTCTGATTGTGTTTGTGAGGATGGAAAACACGGATTAAATGCATATAAGTTTGATTTGATAACAATTCTTGTTCTTGGTGATATCAGACAAGGCTTTCCATGCGGATTTTTGATATCAAATAGCACTGATGAAATTTGCCTTACAATATTTTTCAAATACATAAAAAATAAAGTTGGGAATGTTAAGGCAAATATTTTTATGTCTGATATGGCACACTCTTTTTACAATGCTTGGTGCCAAGTTATGTAAGTTCCGAAAAAAACGATTATTTTGTACATGGCACATAGACCGTGCGTGGAGAAATAATCTTAAGAAAATTAATTCAGCGGAAAAACAAATGGATGTTTATAAAATATTACGCACACTTTTGGAAGAGCGAGATTCTATTGCTTTTCATAAAATGTTAACAGAAGGTATTTCATTATTGTTAAATGATGATAAAACTTCTGAATTTGGAAAATATTTTGTATCTAACTATGCAAACTGCGTGGATCGTTTAGGTTTGGTTGGGTTTAATGGCGCATGGTCCAATAAGGACAAACTGCGCCAAATATTAAGCATTAAAGAGAATCTATAAATGGACGTATGGAGGCTGTAACCATGACTGGATCGTTTAGGTTTGGTTGGGTTTAATGGCGCATGGTCCAATAAGGACAAACTGCGCCAAATATTAAGCATTAAAGAGAATCTATAAATGGACGTATGGAGGCTGTAACCATGACTGGTATCAGCATAAAATATGCCACAGCCAACATGTCCTGCAGTTTTTGAACCATCCGTGAATACAGGAGTGTATGATGAATACTGACAGCGATGAGATAGATAAAGCTGTTGAAAAACTGTTGAAGTTGTGTCCGATTTTGTATATTGAGCAAATGGATTAATAATAGTTAACTGTGGATCGTACAAGGGTGGATGTGATTGTAAGTCCGTTTTAATAAAACGGACATCATGTAGGTCAGTCAAATGGAGTTGCTCTTTAGTTCGAGTGAGAAAAGGTTGGATAATGTATAGTCGAGAATCATATAGTCTCTATAATGCAGGAGAAATTGCCAAGGAACGTAAAGGATGTAGTAGGTCAGACATGACCTTTGCGTAATAATTGAGAGACAGCTGCATCCGTCTCAGGTCTAAAGGCAATTGTTGACAAATCGCGTAAAGACTCTGGACGGGTGATGTGCGGGATGCGCCTGAACATATCCTCAAAGCAGAGTGATGCACAGTGTCCAGTCTGCGTAAAACAGAAGACCTAGCAGATCCATACACTACACATCCGTAGTAAATGCGAGATAAAATAAGTGCTTGATAGACTCGAGGTAGTGACGTGCGATCCGCACCCCAAGATGTATTAGATTACACCTTGAGGATATTAAGCGATCGCTCGCACTTCTTCCGCAGATGTAATACATGCGGAAGAAAGGTTAACTTTCGGTCAAATATAACACCAAGAAATTTGATCTCGTTGACTACAGGTATTTGTGTGTTGTTCAGTTTGATAACCGGATCATTGTGAATGCTGGTCTTCCTGCAGAAATGGACACAGTAGCTCTTGCTGGGAGATAATGTAAAGCCATTCTCTGCACACCATGCAGCTATTCTATTAACAGATGTTTGTAGTTGTCTCTCAATTAAACGCATGTTCGATCCCTAGCAAGATATTTGCAGGTCATCGACATACATTGTGCCATAAACTGAAGATGATAGAAGATGAAGCATGGAACTGATGAATAGATTAAAAATGGTTACACTTAAAATTGAGCCTTGGGGAACACCCTCGGCTTGATTAAAAGTATTGGACAAAAGGCGTCCAATGCGAACTCTAAAAACTCGGGAGCGTAAGAAATTCAGTAGGAATATCGGAAGATTACCCCGAAAGCCAAAATCATATAATTTACGGAGAATACAATATCGCCACGTACGGTCGTATGCCTTCTCGATGTCACAGAAAATGGAGACCAGATGATTCCTTCGCACAAATGCATGGCGAATTTGGGTCTCCAAATATGTAATATTATCAAGAGTGGATCTCCCTTTACGAAATCCACTCTGATTAATGTGTATACATTTATTTTTTTCTAAGACATATACGAGACGGGCGTTGACCATGCGTTCGAGAGTCTTACAAAGGCAACTCGTTAGAGATATTGGTCGGTAATGTGAAGGTTCTGAAGGATCCTTACCAAGCTTAAGGACCGGAATCACTATTGCTTCGCTCCAGAGTGATGGAAATTCATTTTCAGTCCAGATCCTATTGAACAAATTCAATAAGTTCAACTGGGAATCTGGACTTAAATGTCGAAGCATTTGATAGCTCTGAACTTAAATATTGAAGCATGTAATAGCTGATTCCATCAGGTCCTGGACTGGTGTTATGGGCCTGCTTTAGTGCTTTCTTCAATTCCAACATCCGAAATTCGCAGTTATAAGGCAAAGCTTGTCCATGGTTGAAACGAATTGGTGTTTTTTCAGCTCGACTCTTAATCCTTAGGAACGAAGGAGTATAAGAGTCGGTGCTGGAGACACTGGCAAAAGTTTCACCAAGGACGTTAGCGATATCCTTAGGAGAAGAGTGTATAGCAGCTCTGGTTTTTAAAACAGGAATAGAGAATTCCTTATAAATACCATTGGCTGCTTTCACTCTTCTCCATAACTTCTTACTGGATGTGGAAGATGTTATTGAAGAAACATAGCGACACCAGGATTCCTTCTGACTTCGGCGACGAGCTCTGCGAGCTAATGCTTTTGCTCTTTTAAAGGCAATAAGATTCTCCGTTGTGGGGTACCTCCGAAATAACCCCCAAAACTTCCTTTGTTTTTTATAAGTTTCTCGGCATTCATTATTCCACCACGGTTTGCAACGCCTTTTTAGTATAGAAGAACTTTTAGGTATTGCTGTATCAGCTGCATTTATTATTGTTTCAGTGACTTTTTGAACGGCTTCATCAATATCATCGATCATAACCATTTTATCATCAACGACTGCCAATTGTGTAAAAACTGTCCAATCCGCCCGACTGTACACGTAAGTAGGTACGCATTGTCGCACACTACTACCTCCAGTCTGGGAGATGACAAGCGGGAAATGATCGCTGTTATGCAGATCATTTCCTACTGTTAAATTTAACAATGGCAAAAGTGAGGGAGAACAAATGGCGAGATCGAGAGAATGAAATGTTCTTGTGGGTATGTGGAAATATGTCTTCTCGTCGGTATTGATCAGACAGAGACAATTATCAGAAATAAATTGCTCTATCTGACGACCGCGAGAATTAGTATCATCACTTCCCCACAGAGAATTATGTCCGTTAAAGTCACCTAACAACAAACAAGGTTTAGGCAGCTGATCAACCAATTTATCAAGTTCTTCTTGGCAGATGACATCATGTGGTGGCAAATATAAGCTACAGACTGTAATCAAGCAAGTTGTGTGAATTCTTACAGCTACAGCCTGCAGCGTAGTATTTAATGGATGGACAGTGCTGGGAAAATTATTAGATGTTAATATACAAACACCTCCAGACACTGTACCATCGTCACCACAGTCTTTACGAAAGCATTTAAACCCTCGCAGAGTAATGTTATTTGTAGACTTCAGGAAAGTTTCCTGAAGTGCTACACATGCGGGGTTATAGTCTGACATTAAAGATTTGATGTCATCAAGATGGGAACGCAAACCATGGTAGTTCCAAGAAACGAAGGAAGTTATTGTTTTATTTGAAAAGCTCCTCTCCCGGAGCTGGAAGGCATGTCATCTGACATCTCCTCGAACGATACGTCATCATCCGAGGGATGAAGAGATACTGCGTCAGCTTCCAGGGACAAGGCTTTACGGGTGGATAAGGAGGGCTTACAAAGGCCCTCCTTAGAAGATTTTAGTTTATGAGCCTTCAAGGCTTTGGACTTAGCTAGAGGAGCTTTTCTTTTAATTGTGTTCAAAATAGAGGTTTTTGTTTTTGGAGTCAGGTTCTCGGGTAATATTGAAGAGGTGATTTCAGAATCAGTTTGTGTGCTACTGGTTTTATATATTTTCTTGGCAGCGGTTGCATAACTTACTCCAGCTTGAGGAGTTCGCGAAGTGACAATTTTTCTGGCCTCAGGATAGGATATTTTTTGGTTGATCTTAATCGTGGCTATTTCCTTTTCCAGTATCCAGTGTGGACAACTTCGAGAGTAGGATGGGTGGTCACCATGGCAGTTGACACACCTTTCCTTCGCATTGCAGTTAGAACTTTCGTGGTCAACCACCGCGCATCGAGCGCAGGTGACTTTACCCCTGCAAGCACTCTTCGAATGTCCGAAACGCTGGCACTGAAAACATCTCAGCGGGTTTGGAATGTAAGGCCTGACGGGTAGATTCATATATGCCGCTTTGACATATTTTGGAAGGTCTGGGGTCGCAAATGTCAGTATGAGATGTTTGGTATTTATATACACACCATCTCTTCTGACTTGTATGCGTTTGACACCACAGACCTTTTGATCAAGAAGATTTTCTAGAATCTCTGCCGTCGGCGTATTCAACAAATCACTAGCTGAGATGACGCCACGTGAAAAATTAAGATTACCGTGAGGCACAACTGTCACTTCTAAATTAGCCAAATATTGCATATTTGCAATAATGGCTGCTTGAGTATCCGATGCAACCTCTACCAGCAAATCACCAGAGCGCATTTTCTGGATATTTTTCACCTCTCCAATTGCTGCCGAAATTCCTTTTGAAATCAAAAAAGGAGAAACAGATGCAAAAGTATTCTCCTTTCTTTTGATAATATAAAATTTTGCAGAACATTTATTCAATAGTTGCTCCCGTGGGAGAAAAGAAAAATTTAAAGAATCCATTTGAAAGTTTTAAAATTTCAGGACTTGACCGCACCACCCACCACCGAGTCCAACAAGGGGATGCAGACCAGCTGCACCAGTGCTAGCCAGATCCTATACGCTCTCAGTACATCCCTGTGATGGCCTCCACCCTTAACGAGTCATCCAGCAGATGTACCGATCGCTTGATCCATAAAGCCGATTGATGTGCTGAGGACCACAACACACCTCCCGTTTACCTGAAGCAGAGGCCAAAGTAATGTGTTGGTCTCTACGGGCCTCAATTACCAGGACCCTCCTTTCCAGGGACACGGGTCTCCACGCACGGCAAACACGTGGGTGATTTAGTCCCCAAGAGTAGCTAATAGCAACAGAGCGGCGACAGCTGCTCAAGGGGAGCCCTCAACCTCATGAGAAGCAACCACAATGAGGGAGAAAAGGAAGAAAAAGCAGTAGAGGAGAAGAGAGAAGAAAAGAAAGAAGAGGACAGATCACTGGGGTACCTCGGGATTGTGACACCCGTGTTTACTTAAAGAAAGTAAACCCCCTGAGGGGTTAAAAATGGCAGAAGTGAGGGTGTACAAATGGCGAGATCGAGAGAATGAAATGTTCTTGTGGGTGTGTGGAAATATGTTTTCTCGTCTGTATTTATCAGACAGAGACAGTTATCATAAATAAACTGCTCTATCTGACGACTGCGAGAATTAGTATCACTACTTCCCCACAAAGAATTATGGCCGTTAAAGTCACCCACCAACAAAAATGGTGTTGGCAGCTGATCAACAAGATTATCAAGTTCTTCTTGGCGGATGACATCGTGTGGTGGTAAATACAGACTACAGACTGTTATTAAGCACGTTGTATGTATTCTTATAGCTACAGCCTGTAGAATAGTATTTAATGGATGGACAGTGCTGGGGAGAGCATTAGATGTTAAAATGCAAACACCTCCAAACACTGCGCCATCATAACCACAGTCTTTTCTGAAGCATTGAAACCCACGCATAGAAATGTTATTGGTTGACTTCAGGAAAGTTTCCTGAAGTGCTACACATGCGGGGTTATAAGCTGATGCAATAGACTTGATGTCATCAAGATGTGAGCGCAAACCATGGCAGTTCCAAGAAACAAAGGAAGTTATTTTTTAAATAGAAAAGCTCCTCCCTCGGAGCTGGAAGACGAGTCCTCGATCATTTCCTCGAACGATAAATTATCGTCTGAGGGATGAAGGGAGACTGCATCAGCCTCCAGGGTCATAGCTCTACGGGTGGATAAGGAGGATTTGCGGAAACCCTCCTTTGCAGATTTTGATTTAGGGGATTTAATTCCTCTAGATTTAGCTAAAGGAGCTCTTCTAATAATAGGAGATAACGATTTTGGCTTTTCTATGTTTGTTTGGGGTAATATAGTAACGGGGAGTGCAAGAGTATCCGTTTGAGTACTTATACTTTTGGTGACCCTTTTTGCAGCAGCTGCATAACTCATTCCAGCTTGCGGTGAGCGAGAGGTAACTAGTTTTCTAGCCTCAGGATAAGAAACTTTATTTTTCACTTTATAGGTGGTAATTTCTTTTTCTAGTACCCATTGAGGACAGTTTCGAGAATAGGAGGGATGATTACCATTACAGTTTACGCATGCCTCCTTCGCTGTGCAGGTCGAATTATCGTGGCCAACTGCTGCGCAGCGAGCGCAAGTCAGTTTACCCCTGCAAGCGTTTCTCGAATGCCCAAAACGTTGGCACTGACAGCATCTCAAGGGATCTGGTATATACAGCCGGACAGGTAGATTTAAATAAGCAGCTTTAACATTGTCAGGGAGGTCTGGCGTCGCAAAAGTCAGAATGAGATGTTTAGTTTCAATAACTTTACCATCTCTTCTGACTGTAATGCGTTTAACGGCACAGACCTTTTGACTCTGCAAATTTTCAAGTATCTCATCTGTCGTTGTTGTTGGGTTGGGTTTTGTGGCGCAAGGTCCAAAAAGGACAAGCTGCGCCGAGAATTAAGCTTTAAAGAGAATTTAAAAAGTTTGAAAAAAACCCAAACTCAACATTTAAAAGTTAAAACACAAAAATTAATGTATATATTTATTTTAAAATCTAAAATGTATAAGTAAATGAAAGTAAAGTAAAATTCAGCAAATTTAAATAAAATTAAGGAAACCAATTTCCCTTAAGAAGGAAAAGAGGTTTCGGTGGGGTGACTCCCCCACTAAATCATACATGATTAAAATGTCAGTTTGAAAGTATTTAAAACGGTAAAGGTTAAAATTAGCACATGAAATTAAAATATGAAAAACAGTATATGGTTCATCACACGCTTCACACCAAGGATTTAATTCATTTAGAAACAAATGTCTGTGTGTGAAACGTGTGTGTCCGATACGAAGGCGAGTTAAACGAACATCAGCACTTCGTAACGGTAAAACTAATGAAGGGATGACGTATGGAAATATGGCACGTAGTTTGTTGGAGACCTGCATATTCCAGTACTCCTGCCACAGAGAAAAAACAAAGTTTTTAACAACCTTTCTCACATCAGTAAGAGGGACAGATGGATGATGTACAGCCGATGCAGATTTGGCAGCTGCATCAGCTTTATCATTGCCCTCCAGACCTACATGACTTGGGATCCAACAGAATTTAATATCATATCCCTTGCCAGCAAGGGAATCTACAGTTTGGAAAATTTTGGACACAACAGGATGATTATTTGTGTTCGAATTTTTCAATGCTTCTATAACACTCAAGCTGTCAGTGTATACGCAAATTTTATAGTAATTTTCTGTATTCACGAGCTGAAGCGCTTGGTATATTGCCATAGCTTCAGCAGTAAAAATGGAGCAGGACGTGTGGAGCTTGTAGCCGTAAATTCTATCATTAAAGAAAATGCCGCAACCAACATGTCCTGCAATTTTTGATCCATCCGTGAATACAGGCGTATAAGAAGCATACTGACAGCGGTGTGAACAAAAAAGCTGTTGAAAAATCGTAGGAGTTGTGTCCGATTTCCGAAACTGAACAAAGTTATTAATTATAGATATCTGCGGATCAAACCAAGGTGGATGTAAAAGCAAGTCCGTTTTAATGAAACGGCCACCACATAGGTCTGTCAAGGAAAGATCACTTTTAATACGAGTGAGAAAAGGTAGGATGCTATGAGATCATACAATCTCTTTAATGCAGGAGTAAAAGCCAAGGAACGTACAGGGTGTTGTCGGTCAGACATGACCTTTGCGAAGTAATTGAGAGACAGCTGCATTCGTCTCAGGTCTAAAGGCAATTGTTGACAAATCGCGTAAAGACTCTGGACGGGTGATGTGCGGAATGCGCCTGAACATATTCTCAAAGCAGAGTGATGTGCAGTAAACAATCTGCGTAAGACAGAAGACCTAGCAGATCCATAGACAACACATCCGTAGCCAATACGAGACAAAATGATTGATTGATAGACACGAAGCAGTGACAAGCGATCAGCGACCCAAGATGTATTTGATAATACCTTGAGGATATTAAGCGATCGCTAACACTTCTTCCGCAGATGTAAAACATGCGCAAGAAAGGTCAACTTTCGGTCGAATGTCACACCAAGAAATTTAATCTCGTTGACAACGGGTATTGTAGTGTTGTTCAGATGAATAACAGGATCGCTGTGAAGACTGGTCTTCTTGCAAAAATGGACACAGCAGCTCATGCTAGGAGATAGTGTAAAGCCATTTTCTGCACACCATGCAGTTATTTTATTAACAGATGTTTGTAGTTGCCTCTCAATTAATCACATGTTTGATCCTTGGCAAGATATTTGCAGATCATTCATATACATAGTGCCATATACTGAAGGTGATAGAAGATGAAGGATGTGACATATGTAAAGGTTAAAAAATGTTACGCTTAAAATAGAATCTTGGGGTACACCCTCGGCTTGATTAAAAGTATTGGACAAAAGAAGACCAATACGTACTTTAAAAACACGGGAGCGTAAGAAATTCTGTAGTAATATCGGAAGATTACCCCGAAAGACAAAATCATATAAAGAACGGAGAACACCGTATCGCCATGTACGGTCGTATGCCTTCTCGATGTCGAAGAAGATGAATACCAGATGGTTTCTTCGCACAAAAGCGTTGCGGATTTGGGTTTCCAAGAATGTTATGTTATCAAGAGTGTATCTTCCGTTAAGAACGACTCTGATTAACTTGTATACATTTATTTTCTTCTAAGACATACACGAGACGGGCGTTGACCATACGTTCGAGAGTCTTACAAAGGCAACTCGTCAGAGCTATTGGTCGATAATTTGACGGTTCTGAAGGATCCTTACCAGGTTTAAGGACCGGAATTACTATTGCTTCGCTCCAAAGTGATGGAAATGCATTTTCAGTCCAGATCCTATTGAACAAATATAATAAGTTCAACAGGGAATCTGGACTTAAATGTCGAAGCATTTGATAGCCGATTCCGTCTGGTCCTGGGCTGGTATTGTTGGCCTGCTTTAATGCTCGCTTCAATTCCAACATCCGAAACTCGCAGTTGTAAGGAAAAGCTCGTCTTTCGGTGAAACGGATTGGTGTTCGCTCAGCTCGACTCTTCGTCCTTAAAAACGAAGGACAATAAGAGTCACAACTTGAGACGTTGGCAAATGTTTCACCAATGACATTAGCAATATCCATAGGAGAAGAGTATATATCAGCTCCGGTTTTTAAAATAGGAATTGCAAATTCTCTATATATACCATTGGCTGCTTTTACTTTTCTCCATAACTGCTTACTGGATGTGAAAGATGATATAGAGGATACATAGCGAGACCAGGATTCCTTCTGACTTTGTCGATAAGCTCTGCGAGCTAATGCTTTTTTTGCTCTCTTAAATGTAAATATGTATATATAATATAATTTAAATATTTGAAAAACCACCAGCTGTTTGAATGAGCCCCTAATAAATCAAATTTCCAGATATGCTTTGTTCATAACACTAAGTATTTGAAATATTATTAAATCAAAATTTTCATGATTGGAAATTTTATAAATTTTGTTACCATAGTTATTGAAGAAAAGGAAAAGAAAAAAATATAAAGTTTTATATCTAGCTATTAAAACACTTACATTTTTGGTTTAGTTTACAGAATAGAATGTATAGCAGCTCCGGTTTTTAATATGGGAATGGAAAATTCCTTATAAATTCCATTGGCTGCTTTTACTCTTCTCCACAACTGCTTACTGGATGTAGAAGATGTTATAGAAGAAAGATAGCGAGACCAAGATTCCTTCTGACTTTGACGACGAGCTCTGCGAGCTAATGCTTTTGCTCTCTTGAAAGCGATTAAATTCTCCGTTGTGGGGTACCTCCGAAATAACCCCCAAAGTCTCCTCTGTCTTTTATAGGCATTTTGACATTCATCATTCCACCATGGTTTACAACGCCTGTGTGGTATAGAGGAACATTTTGGAATTGCAGAATCAGCTGCATTTATTATTGTTTCAGTGACTTTTTTAACGGCGTTATCAATATCATCGATCATAACCATTTTATCATCAACGACTGCCAATTGTGTAAATAAAGGCCAATCTGCCCGACTGTACACGTAAGTAGGTAGACGTTGTCCTACACTACTACCTCCAGTCTGGGAGATGACAAGCGGGAAATGATCGCTATTATGCAGATCATTTCCTACTGTTAAATTTAACAATGGCAGAAGTGAGGGAGAACAAATGGCAAGATCGAGAGAATGAAATGTTCTTGTGGGTATGTGGAAATATGTCTTCTCGTCGGTATTCATCAGACAGAGGCAATTATCAGAAATAAAGTGCTCTATCTGACGACCGCGAGAATTAGTATCATCACTTCCCCACAAAGAGTTATGGCCGTTAAAATCACCGAGTAATATAAATGGTGTTGGCAGCTGATCAATCAATGCGTCCAGTTCCTCTTGGCGGATGACATCATGTGGTGGCAAATATAAACTACAGACTGTAATCAGAACTGTGGTATGAATTCTTATAGCTACAGCCTGTAGAGTAGTATTGATTGGATGGACAGTGCTGGGGAAATCATTAGATGTTAAAATGCAAACACCTCCAGACACTGCACCATCGTCACCACAATCTTTTCTAAAACATTTATATCCACGCATGATAACATTATTTGTAGACTTCAGGAAAGTCTCCTGAAGTGCTACACATGCGGGACTATAAATTGATGTTATAGATTTGATGTCATCAATATGAGAACGTAAACCATGGCAGTTCCATGAAACAAAGGAGACTATTTTTCAAGTTAAAAAGCTCCTCTCCTGGAGCTGGAGGGCATGTCTTCCGTCCATTCATCGAACGATACATCATCGTCCGAAGGATGTAAGGAGACAGCATCAGACTCCAGTGATATGGCTCTACGGGTGGATAATGAGGGTCTAGAAGGGCCCTCTTTAGCAGATTTTAATTTTAATGCCTTCATGGCTTTTGATTTAGCCATAGGAGCTTTTTTCCGAACGATGGATACGGAGGTCGATTTTGGCTTTTGTACAGATGTAGGAGGTAATTTTATAAAGGGAAGTGAAAAGTCTTCTGTTTGAGTACTAGCGGTTCTGGTGATCTTGGCGGCGATTTTTGCATAGCTTGCTCCTACTTGAGGTGTACGAGATGTTACAGAACGTCTCGCCTCGGGATATGAACAATTAGTCTTAATCTTCGTAGTTATGATTTCCTTTTCCAATTGCCAGTTTGGACAACTTCTAGCGTAGGAGGGGTGTTCACCGTTGCAGTTGACACATTTTTCTTTTGCATTGCAAGAAGAACTTTCATGGCCAACTGCAGCGCAGCGAGCGCAAGTCAGTTTACCCCTACAAGCTACTTTTGAGTGACCAAAACGCTGGCATTGGAAGCAGCGCAAAGGATTTGGAATAAATGGCCTAACGGAGAGATTCATATACGCAGCTTTAATATGCTGCGGTAAATCTGGTGTCGCAAATGTCAGAATGAGATGTTTGGTATTTATTACCTTACCATCTCGTCTGACAGTAATGCGTTTTACAGCGCAGACTTTTTGATCTTTAAAATTTTCGAGAATCTCATCCGTTGGCGTATTTAGCAAATCTCTGGCTGAAACCACACCACGAGAAAAGTTAAGACTATTATGAGGAGAGACGGACACCTCTAGGTTCGCAAGCATGCTCATATTACTCATAAGAGTTGCCTGAGTTTCTGAGGCAACTTCTACCATTAAGTCACCAGAACGCAATTTCTTAATGTTCTTCACTTCCCCAATTGTGCCTGTAATAGCTTTTTGTATAAGGAAAGGGGACACATTATCAAATGTACCCTCTTTCCGATGGATAATATAAAATTTTGCTTTTAATAGTGAGAACATGTGCTCCCGCGGGAGAGAAGAAATGTTATTGGTTTCCATATCAGTAATGGAAATTTCGGGACCTGACGGCACCACCCACCACCGAGTCCAACAAGGGGATGCAGACCAGCTGCAC
>JAPDSC010132174.1:0-13567 GCA_026290005.1 Latrodectus geometricus | reverse complement strand
GTACATCTGCTGGATGACTCGTTAAGGGTGGAGGCCATCACAGGGATGTACTGTGAGCGTATAGGATCTGGCTAGCACTGGTGCAGCTGGTCTGCATTCTCTTGTTGGACTCGGTGGTGGGTGGTGCGGTCAGGTCCTGAAATTTTATTATTACTATGGATGCTACAAACTTTTCTTTCCTCCCACGGGAGCAAATTTTGAAGAAAACTAATGCAAAATTCTACATAATTAAAAGAAAAGAGAGCACTTTTTCAAGTGTTTCTCCTTTTCTTATTTCAAAGGGGATTTCGGCAGCAATTGGAGAGGTAAAAAATATTCAGAAAATGCGCTCTGGTGATCTTCTGGTGGAGGTTGCTTCAGATACTCAAGCGGCCATTATTGCAAATATGCAATTTTTGGCTAATTTAGAAGTGACTGTTGTGCCTCATGGTTATCTTAATTTCTCACGTGGCGTCATCTCAGCTAGGGATTTGTTGAACACGCCGACGGCGGAGATTCTTGAAAATCTGCAAGATGAAAAGGTCTGTGGAGTTAAACGCATTCAAGTCAGAAGAGATGGTGTATTTATTGACACCAAACATCTCATTCTGACTTTTGCGACCCCAGACCTTCCAAAATATGTTAAAGCAGCATATATGAATCTTCCCGTCAGGCCATATATTCCAAACCCCCTGAGATGTTTCCAGTGCCAGCGTTTCGGACACTCGAAGAGTGCTTGCAGGGGAAAACTCACCTGCGCTCGATGCGCAGTCGTTGACCACGAAAGTTTGAACTGCAATGCGAAGGAGAGGTGTGTCAACTGCCATGGAGACCACCCATCCTACTCTCGAAGTTGTCCACACTGGATACTGGAAAAAGAAATAGCCACGGTTAAGATCAACCAAAAAATATCCTATCCTGAGGCCAGAAAACTTGTCACTTCTCGAACTCCACAAGCTGGAGTAAGTTATGCAACCGCTGCCAGGAAATTATGTAAATCCAGTAGCACACAGACAGACCCTGAAATTACCTCTTCAACATTACTCCAGAATCTTATTCAAAAAACAAAAACCTCCGACATGAATACAATTAAAAGGAAAGCTCCATTAGCCAAATCAAAAGCTATGAAGGCTCACAAATTAAAATCTTCTAAGGAGGGCTTTTATAAGTCCTCTTTATCCACCCGTAAGGCCTTATCCCTGGAAGCTGACGCGGTTTCTCTTCATCCCTCGGACGATGACATATCGTTCGAGGAGATGTCAGATGACATGCCTTCCAGCTCCGGGAGAGGAGCTTTTCAAATAAAACAATAACTTCCTTCGTTTCTTGGAACTGCCATGGTTTGCGTTTACATCTTGATGACATCAAGTCTTTAATGTCAGATTATAACCCCGCATGTGTAGCACTTCAGGAAACTTTCCTGAAGTCTACAAATAACATTACTCTGCGAGGGTTTAAATGCTTTCGTAAAGACTGTGGTGACGATGGTACAGTGTCTGGAGGTGTTTGTCTATTAACATCTAACAATTTTCCCAGCACTGTCCATCCATTAAATACTACGCTGCAGGCTGTAGCTGTAAGAATCCACACAACTTGCTTGATTACAGTCTGTAGCTTATATTTGCCACCACATGATGTCATCCGCCAAGAAGAACTTGATAAATTGTTTGATCAGCTGCCTAAACCTTGCTTGTTGTTAGGTGACTTTAACGGACATAATTCTCTGTGGGCAAGTGATGATACAAATTCTCGCGGTCGTCAGATAGAGCAATTTATTTCTGATAATTGTCTCTGTCTGATCAATACCGACGAGAAGACATATTTCCACATACCCACAAGAACATTTCATTCTCTCGATCTCGCCATTTGTTCTCCCTCACTTCTGCCATTGTTAAATTTAACAGTGGGAAATGATCTGCATAATAGCGATCATTTCCCACTTGTCATCTCCCAGACTGGAGGTAGTGGTGTAGGACAACGTCTACCTACTTACGTGTACAGTCGGGCAGATTGGACAGTTTTTACACAATTGGCAGTCGTTGATGATAAAATGGTTATGATCGATGATATTGATTAAGCCGTTTACAAAGTCACTGAAACAATAATAAATGCAGTTGATACAGCGATACCTAAAAGTTCTTCTATACTAAAAAGGCGTTGTAAACCGTGGTGGAATAATGAATGCCGAGAAACTTATAAAAAACAAAGGAAGTTATGGGGGTTATTTCGGAGGTACCCCACCACGGAGAATTTTATTGCCTTTAAAAGAGCAAAAGCATTAGCTCGCAGAGCTCGTCGTCGAAGTCAGAAGGAATCCTGGTCTCGCTATCTTTCTTCAATAACATCTTCCACATCCAGTAAGCAGTTATGGAGAAGAGTAAAAGCAGCCAATGGTATTTATAAGGAATTTTCTATTCCTGTTTTAAAAACCGGAGCTGCTATACACTCTTCTCCCAAGGATATCGCTAACGTCCTTGGTGAAACTTTTGCCAGTGTCTCAAGCACCGACTCTTATACTCCTAAGTTCCTAAGGATTAAGAGTCGAGCTGAAAGAACACCAATTCGTTTCAACCTTGGACAAGCTTTGCCTTATAACAGCGAATTTCGGATGTTGGAATTGAAGAAAGCACTAAAGCAGGCCCATAACACCAGTCCAGGACCTGATGGAATCAGCTATTACATGCTTCAATATTTAAGTTCAGATTCCCTGTTGAACGTATTGCATTTGTTCAATAGGATCTGGACTGAAAATAAATTTCCAACTATGTGGAATGAAGCCATAGTGATTCCAATTCTGAAGCCTGGTAAGGATCCTTCAGAACCTTCACATTATCGACCAATTGCTCTGACTAGCTGCTTATGTAAGACTCTTGAACGTATGGTCAATAACCTACTCGTATATGTCTTAGAAAAAAATAAATGTATTCCAATGAATCAGAGTGGCTTCCGTAAAGGAAGATCCACTCTAGATAATATAACATATTTGGAGACCCAGATTAGCAATGCTTTTGTGCGAAGAAATCATCTGGTCTCCATTTTCTTTGACATAGAGAAGGCCTACGACCATACGTGGCGATATGGAATTCTCCGTACTTTATATAATTTTGGATTCAGGGGTAATTTGCCGAAATTCCTGCAAAACTTTTTACGCTCCCGTATTTTTAAAATTCGTGTTGGAAGTTTCTTTTCCAATACTTTTATTCAAGCTGAGGGTGTACCCCAAGGCTCTATTTTAAGTGTAACCCTTTTTAATTTGTATATAAGCAACATCTTACACCATCTACCATCTTCTGTTCATGGAACTTTGTTTGTTGACGACCTGCAAATATCGTGTCAGGGGTCCAATATGCGGTTAATTGAGAGACAATTACAAACTGCTGTAAATAAATTAGCTGCATGGTGTGCTGAAAATGGCCATACTCTTTCTCCTGGCAAGAGTAGTTGTGTCCACTTCTGCAGAAAGACTAGCTTGCATAATGATCCAATAATTTTCATCAACAATACACCGATACCTGTGGTCAATGAGGTAAAATTCCTCGGAGTGATTTTCGACCAAAAACTAACTTTTCTTCCGCATGTTTTACATTTGCGGAAGAAATGTGAGCGATCGCTTAATATCCTCAAGGTGTTATCAAATACATCTTGGGGTGCTGATCGCTCGTCACTCCTTCGGGTTTATCAATCTCTGATTTTATCCCGAATTGACTACGGATGTGTTGTGAATGGATCTGCAAGGTCTTCTGTCTTACGCAGATTGGACACTGTCCATCACTCTGCCCTGAGAATATGTTCTGGAGCATTTTGCACATCACCCGTCCAGAGTCTATACGTGATTTGTCATCAATTGCCGTTAGACCTGCGACGAATGCAGCAGTCTCTCAATTACTATAATAAAATCATATCGACCCCTCATCATCCGCTACTCTCCATGATTCCTAATCCTGGTCTTAAAAGACTTTATCATGCTCGTCCTATGAGCATCCCACCTTTTCTCACAAGAATAAAGACTTATTTGTCTCTTACTGATCTACGTGATTTGCGGATTGAATCACCAACTTACTTTGCTTATCCGCCTTGGTATGACCCGACACGTGATTTTATCTATTCCTTTGCTCAATATGGAAAATCTGACATAACACCTATTGTCTTTCAACAGCTATTTTCTTCTCATTGCTGTCAGTATCAGTCATATAAACCTGTATTCACCGATGGATCTAAATCTGCAGGACATGTGGGCTGTGGCATTTTTATGAATAATACATCTTTCAGTTACAGCCTACATTCGTCCTGCTCCATCTTTACTGCTGAAGCAACAGCTATTTACTACGCTCTTCAGCAGGTGAATACAGATGACTATCGACAATTTTGTATATATACTGACAGCATGAGTGTTTTGGAAGCATTGAGAGGCAATAGTTTTCATTGTCATCCTGTTGTGTCCAGAATTTTCAGAGTATTGGAATCCCTTGCTGGCAAGGGTTACAAAATTTTATTTTGTTGGATACCAAGTCACGTAGGTCTTGATGGAAATGAGAGAGCGGATGCAGCTGCAAAAGCTGCATCAGGTCAAATCTTACCATCAGTTCCACTCTCTGATGTGAGAAGGGGTGTCAAAACATTCATTTATTCTCTTTGACAGGAATCATGGAATATGCAGGTTGTCAATAAATTACATTCTATTTTCTCATCCGTCACCTCATTACCTGTTTTACCGCTACGAAGAGCAGATGTTATTTTAACTAGCCTTCGTATCGGACACACACGTTTCACACATAGACATTTGTTTCTAAATGAATTGAATCCATGGTGTGAAACGTGTGATGTACCATATACTGTTAATCATATTTTAACCTCATGTCCTGTTTTTAACGTTTACCGTTTTAAATATTTTCAGACAGACCTTTTAACTATGTATGATTTAGTGGGAGAGTCACCCCACGGAAACCTTTTTTCCTTTTTAAGGGAAATTGGTTTCCTTAATTTTATTTAAATTTTATGAATTTTATTTTATTTTCATATACTTAGTTTTTTGTGATTTTAAATATATATATATATATACATTTATTTTTGTGTTTTAAATTTTTAAAGTTGAGTTTGGGTTTTGTCGATAATTTATTAAGTTTCTTTAAAATTTAATTTTTGGCGCAGCTTGTCCTCTTTGGACCTTGCGCCACAAAACCCAACCAAACAAACAACAAAACAGACAATTATAGTCAACTTTTTAAGGACTAAAAGTCGAGCTGAGCAAACGCCAATTCGTTTCAACCAGAGACAAGCTTTGCCTTATAACTGCGAATTTCGGATGTTGGAATTGAAAAGGGCATTACAGCAGGCCAATAATACCAGTCCAGGACCTGATGGAATTAGCTATCTTATGCTTCAACATTTAAGTCCAGACTCCCTATTGAACTTATTTCATTTGTTCAATAGGATCTGGACTGAAAATGCATTTCCATCAATTTGGAATGAAGTAACAGTAATTCCGGTCCTTAAACCTGGTAAGGATCCTTCAGAACCATCAAATTATCGACCAATAGCTCTGACGAGTTGCCTTTGCAAGACTCTCGAACGTATGGTCAACGCCCGTCTCGTACATGTCTTAGAAGAAAATAAATGTATACATGTCAATCAGAGTGGATTCCGTAAAGGAAGATCCACTCTTGATAACATTACACACTTGGAAACCCAAATCCGTAATGCATTTGTACGGAGTAACCATCTGGTTTCCATCTTCTTCGACATCGAGAAGGCATACGACCGTACATGGCGATACGGCATTCTCCGTTCTTTATATGATTTATGCTTTCTGGGTAATCTTCCGATGTTCCTTCAGAATTTTTTACGCTCCCGTGTTTTTAAAGTACGTGTTGGATCCTCTGCATCCGAACTTTTACTCAAGCCGAGGGTGTTCCCCAAGGCTCCATTTTAAGTGTTACGCTTTTTAACATGTACATCAGTCGCATCCTTTATCACCTTTCACCTTCCGATATTCCTACAGACCCCTCAGGGGGTTTACTTTCTTTAAGTAAACACGGGTGTCACAATCCCGAGGTACCCCAGTGATCTGTCCTCTTTTCTTTCTTTTCTTCTCTCCTCTACTCTTCTGCTTTTTCTTCCTTTTCTCCCTCACTGTGGTTGCCTCTCATGAGGTTGAGGGATCCCCTTGAGCAGCTGTCGCCGCTCTGTTGCTAATAGCTACTGTTGGGGACTAAATCACCCACGTGTTTGCCGTGCGTGGAGACCTGTGTCCCTGGAAAGGAGGGTCCTGGGAATTGAGGACCCCAGAGACCAATACATTTCTTTGGCCTCTGCTTCAGGTAAACGGGAGGTGTGTTGTGGTCCTCAGCACATCAATCGGCTTTATGGATCAAGCGATCGGTACATCTGCTTAAATTGTATTATTCATTTTACTCCTATTTACTTATATTTTCCCAGATTTTAATGTAAATTTATACATTTATTTTTGTGTTTTAAATTTTTAATGTTGAGTTTGGGTTTTCTTTAAAACTTATATATTTTTTTAAAGCTTAATTTTTGGAGCAGCTTGTCCTCTTTTGGACCTTGCGCCACGAAACCCAACCAACAATAACAACAATAACAACTTTACGGATGAGTCCACGTTTAGCCTCCAAAGCGATAGTAGGCGCATTTTCATTTGGAGAGAACTTGGAACTAGTTTTCATCCATCGTGATCGTGAAAGAGATGCATACCAGGCAGCTTTTTTGTTTGGGGTGGTATCTCTTTGGATGAACGCACAGACTCACAGGTCTTTTCCCGTGAATTTATGAATGCTCACGTCAGTAGAGATGACATCCTGGATGCCGAGTCAATAAGCAATAGACTTTCATGCTACAGGATGATAATGCGATCCCACACTGTTTCCGCATCGTTGAAGCTTATCTAAAGCAGAAACGATCAATCGCATGCTGTGGCCTGTTTGATCACCGGAGCTTAACCCAATCGAGTATGTATAAGACACTCTAGAAAACCGTGTAGCTGCTCACACCCTCCCTTCTAAGACCCTATCCACCCTTTCAACTGCTTTGGAAGTGCAATGGCTCGCACTTCCTACACAATTAATAGACCACATATTAGAGAGCATCACACTTCACTGCATGTGCCGTATTGCTTATCAGGGGGATCATACTCCATATTAAAGGTATTTTCCCTATACCGAACTTATACATTACATTCCCTATACTGAACAGCGACGCACAAATTTCCATGTCCTTTCTCGTGGAAATGTTAATGCTCACACCTATGGAGACGACATCCTGGATGTTTATGTGTGCCCTTATGCCGGGGTTTGGTTTCGTTTCGTTTGTTGGGATTTATGGCACAAGGCCCAAAAGAGGACATGCTGCGCCAAGACTAAAATTTTTATTTTATTTTTCTTTATTCATTTATATATAGTTTTTTTTAAAAAACCCAAACAACATTAAAATATATTAAAAAACAAAAATCCGTGTATATAATATTCTTAAAATTTTAAAGTTTATATATATTTACAATCATAAAATGTAAAATATTTAATTAAATAAAATTTAAAAAAACCTATTGCCCTTAAAAAGGCAAATAGGTTTCTGTGGGGGGGGATCCCCTAACAAGTCAAATAAAGTAATAAAATCAGTTTTAAAATAAAGTAAACGTTCATTGTTAAACAAAATCTTTGCATGAAATTAAAATATGATTTACTGAATATGGTTCATCACCAAGGATTTAATTCGCTAAGAAACAAATGTCTATGTGTGAAACGTCTGTGACCTATACGAAGGCGAGTTAAACGGACATCCGCACTTCGTAAAGATAAAACTGATAATGTGGTGAGAGATGGAAATATGGCACACAATTTGTTCGTGACCTGCATGCTCCAAAGTTCCTGGAAGAGACCGTTTACTAACTTTTTCACACCCTTTCTCACATCTAAAAGAGGGACAGATGGTTGAATTATAGGTGACCCAGCCTTAGCAGCTGCGTCAGCCTTTTCATTTCCCTCAAGACCTACGTGACTTGGGATCCAACAGAACATTATTTCGTAGCCCTTGTCAGCAAGAGAATCCAATGCCTGGAAAATCTTGGACACAAAAGGATGGCAGTAAATGTTTAAATTATCCAACGCTTCTAATACACTCAGGCTGTCAGTATACACGCAAAATTTATTAGAATTTACAATATCAACGAGCTGAAGTGCTTTATAAAATGCAGTCACTTCAGCCGTAAAGATGGAGCAGGATGTATGAAGGCTGTAACTATAAGATGTATTGTTAATAAAAACACCACAGCCGACATGACCTGCGGTTTTCGATCCATCCGTGAATATTGGCGTGTAGGAAGAATACTGACAGCGATGTGATGAATAGAGCTGTTGGAAAATTATAGGACTTGTGTCCGATTTTCTGAAACAAGCAAATGGATTAATAATATTTGTCTGTGGATAACACCAAGGTGGATGTGATAATATGTCCGTTTTAATGAAACGGACATCACATAGATCTGACAAAAACAAATAAGATTTTGTTCGAGTGAGGAAGGGTGGAATGCTAAATGGTCTGGCATTATATAGTGTACTTATTCCAGGAACAGGAGCAAATAAATGCAATGGATGGTGAGGGTCAGAAATATATTTAGCGTAATAATTGAGAGACTGCTGAATTCGTCTCAGGTCTAAAGGCAGATGTTGGCAAATGGCATATAGACTCTGGACGGGTGATGTGCGGAATGCGCCGGAACATATTCTCAAAGCCGAGTGATGAACTGTGTCCAGTCTGCGTAAAACAGAAGACCTAGCTGATCCATATACAACACAACCTGTAGTCAATACGAGATAAAATTAATGCTTGGTAGACTCGAAGGAGTGATGAGCGATCCGCACCCCAAGATGTGTTCGAAAAAACCTTGACGATATTAAGCGATCGCTCACACCTCTTCCGCAAATGTAAAACATGTGGAAGAAATGTCAACTTTCTCTATGTCGAAGAAGATGGAAACCAGATGGTTCCTCCGCACAAAAGCGTTGCGTATTTGGGTTTCCAAGAATGTTATGTTATCAAGAGTGGATCTTCCTTTACGGAATCCACTCTGATTGACATGTACACATTTATTTTCTTCTAAGACATGCACGAGACGGGCGTTGACCATACGTTCGAGAGTCTTACAAAGGTAACTCGTCAGAGCTATTGGGCGATAATTTGATGGTTCTGAAGGATCCTTACCAGGTTTAAGTACCGGAATTACTATTGCTTCGCTCCAAAGTGCTGGAAATTCATTTTCAGTCCCGATCCTATTGAACAAATAGAGTAAGTTCAACAGGGAATCTGGACTTAAATGTCGAAGCATTTGATAGCTAATTCCGTCTGGTCCTGGGCTGGTATTGTTAGCCTGCTGTAATGCTCGCTTCAATTCCAGCATCCGGAACTCGCAGTTGTAAGGAAAAGCTTGTCTTTTGGTGAAACGGATTGGTGTTCGCTCAGCTCGACTCTTCGTCCTTAAAAACGAAGGACTATAAGAGTCAGAACTTGAGAAGTTGGCGGCAAATGTTTCACCAATGACATTAGCAATATCCATAGGAGAAGAGTATATAGCAGCTCCGGTTTTTAAAATAGGAATTGCAAATTCTCTATATATACCATTGGCTGCTTTTACTTTTCTCCATAACTGCTTACTGGAAATGGAAGATGTTATAGAGGATACATAGCGAGACCAGGATTCCTTCTGACTTTAGCGACGAGCTCTGCGAGCTAATGCTTTTGCTCTCTTAAATGCAATTAGGTTCTCCGTTGTGGGGAAACTTCGGAATAGCCCCCATAACTTCCTTTGTTTTTTATATTTTTGTTGGCATTCATTGTTCCACCCTGGTTTGCAACGCCGTTTTGGTTTAGAAGAACTTTTAGGTATTGCTATATCAGCTGCACTTATAAGTGTTTCAGTGACTTTATGTACGGCAATATCAATATTCTGGATCAAAACCATTGTATCATCAATAACTGCCAATTGTGTAAATAACGTCCAATCTGCCCGACTGTACACGTAAGTAGGTTGAGAAATTCGTACACTACTACCTCCAGTCTGGGAGATGACGAGTTGGAAATGATCGCTGTTATGCAGATCATTCCCTACTGTTATATTTAACAGCGGCAGGAGTGATGGAGTACAAATGGCGAGATCGAGAGAATGAAATGTCTTTGTGGGTGTGTCGAAATATGTCTTCTCGTCGGTATTCATCAGACAGAGGCCATTATCAGAGACAAAACCCTCAATCTGACGACCGCGAGAACTGGCATCATCACTTCCCCACAAAGTATTATGTCCGTTAAAGTCACAGAATAACAAATATGGTGAAGGCAGCTGATCAACTAATGTGTCAAGTTCTTCTTGGCGGATGACATCATGTGGTGGTAAATATAAACTACAGACTGTAATCAGACAAGTTGTGTGAATTCTGACAGCTACAGCCTGTAGGGTTGTATTGATTGGATGGACAGTGCTGGGGAAATCATTGGATGTTAATATGCAAACACCTCCAGACACTGCACCATCATCACCACAGTCTTTTCTAAAGCATTGAAACCCAAGCATAGTGATGTTATTTCTAGACTTCAGGAAGGTTTCCTGAAGTGCTTTGCATGCGGGGTTATAAGCTGATATAATAGACTTGATGTCATCAAGATGTGAACGCAAACCATAGCAGTTCCAACAAATAAAGGAAGTTATTATTTAAATTGAAAAGCTCCTCCCCCTGAGCTGGAAGGCGAGTCTCCTATCATTTCCTCGAGCGAAAAATTATCGTCCGAGGGATGAAGAGAGACAGCATCAGCTTCCAGGGATGACATGGCTCTACGGGTGGATAAGGAGGACTTTCGTGGGCCCACCTTTGCAGATTTTAATTTTGAGGCCTTAAAGCCTCTAGATTTAGCCAAAGAAGCTTTTCTAAATAAGGTAGATGTTAATTTTTAAGGTAGATGCTATTTTCCATAATTTGTAATTAAAATTTCGGGACCTGACCGCATCACCCACCACCGAGTCCAACAAGGGGATGCAGACCAGCTGCACCAGTGCTAGCCAGATCCTATACGCTCTCAGTACATCCCTGTGATGGCCTCCACCCTTAAAGAGTCATCCAGCAGATGTACCGATCGCTTGATCCATAAAGCCGATTGATGTGCTGAGGACCACAACACAGCTCCCGTTTACCTGAAGCAGAGGCCAAAGTAATGTGTTGGTCTCTGGGGGCCTCAATTACCAGGACCCTCCTTTCCAGGGACACGGGTCTCCACGCACGGCAAACACGTGGGTGATTTAGTCCCCAAGAGTAGCTAATAGCAACAGAGTGGCGACAGCGGTTCAAGGGGAGCCCTCAACCTCATGAGATGCAACCACATTGAGGGGGAAAAGGAAGGAAAAGCAGAAGAGTAGAGGAGAGAAGAAAAGAAAGAAGAGGATAGATCACTGGGGTACCTCGGGATTGTGACACCCGTGTTTACTTAAAGAAAGTAAACCCCCTGAGGGGCTTATGCCGGGGAAATAGGTCCCTCAGGGGGTTTACTTTATTTAAGTAAACACGGGTGTCACAATCCCGAGGTAACCCAGTGATCTGTCCTCTGCTTTCTTTTCTACTCTCCTCTTCCCTTCTGCTTTTCCTGCCTTTTCTCCCTCAAAGTGGTTGCCGCTCATGAAGTTGAGGGCTCCCCTTGAGCAGCTGTTGCTAATAGCTACTCTTGGGGACTAAATCACCCATGTGTTTGCCGTGCGTGGAGACCCGTGTCCCTGGAAAGGAGGGTCCTGGTAATTGAGGCCCCCAGAGACCAACACATTACTTTGGCCTCTGCTTAATGTAAACGGGAGGTGTGTTGTGGTCCTCAGCACATCAATCGGCGTTATGGATCAAGCGATCGGTACATCTGCTGGATGACTCGTTAAGGTTGGAGGCCATCACAGGGATGTACTGTGAGCGTGTAGGATCTGGCTAGCACTGGTGCAGCTGGTCTGCATCCCCTTGTTGGACTTGGTGGTGGGTGGTGCAGTCAGGTCCTGAAATTTTAAAACTTTCAAATGGATTCATCAAACTTTCCTTATCTCCCACGAGTGCAAATATTGAATAAAACATTAGCAAAATTTTATGCTATCAAAAGGAAAGAGGACGCTTTCTCGTGTGTTTCTCCTTTCCTTATATCTAAAGGAATATCGGCAGCTTTTGGAGAGGTAAAAAAGATCCAAAAAATGCTCTCTGGTGATCTACTGGGGGAGTTTGCTTCAGATAAGCAAGCAGCCATTATTACAAATATGAACATTTTGTCTAATTTAGAAGTGACTGTTGTGCCTCATGGTAATCTTAATTTCTCACGTGGCGTCATCTCAGCTAGGGATTTGTTGAACACGCCGACGGCGGAGATTCTTGAAAATCTGCAAGATGAAAAGGTCTGTGGAGTTAAACGCATTCAAGTCAGAAGAGATAGTGTATTTATTGACACAAAACATCTCATTCTGACTTTTGCGACCCCAGACCTTCCAAATTATGTCAAAGCAGCATATTTGAATCTACCCGTCAGGCCGTACGTTCCAAACCCACTGAGATGTTTTCAGTGCCAGTGTTTCGGACACTCCAAGAGCGCTTGCAGGGGCAAACCCACCTGCGCTAGATGCGCGGTGGTTGGCCATTATAGTTTGAACTGCAATGCGAAGGAGAGGTGTGTCAACTATCATGGTGATCACCCCTCCTACTCTCGAAGTTGTCCACACTAGATACTTGAAAAAGAAATAGCCACGGTAAAGATTAACCAAAAGATCTCTTATCCTGACGCCAGAAAAATAGTCACTTCACGAACTCCACAAGTTGGAGTTAGTTATGCAACCTCCGCCAGGAAAGTATATAAATCCAGCAGCACCCAAGCAGATCCTGAGACAACCTCTTCAACATTACCCCAGATTCTTACTGCAAAAACAAAAACCTCCATCATTAACACAATCAAAAGGAAAGCTCCACTAGCTAAATCAAAAGCCTTGAAGGCTCATAAACTAAAATCTTCTAAGGAGGGCCTTTGTAAATCCTCCTTATCCACCCGTAAAGCTTTGTCCCTGGAAGCTGACGCGGTTTCTCTTCATCCCTCGGACGATGACATATCGTTCGAGGAGATGTCAGAGGATATGCCTTCCATTTCCGGGAGAGGAGCTTTTCAAATAAAACAAAAACTTCCTTTGTTTCTTGGAACTGCCATGGTTTGCGTTCACATCTTGATGACATCAAGTCTATTATATCAGGTCTATTATATCTATCTATCCCGAGGTACCCCAGTGAACTGTTCTCTTTTCTTTCTTTTCTTCTCTCCTCTACCCTACTGCTTTTTTTCCTTTTCTCCCTCATTGTGGTTGCCTCTGATGAGGTTGAGGGCTCCCCTTGAACAGCTGTCGCCACTCTGTTGCTATTAGCTACTCTTGGGGACTAAATCACCCACGTGTTTGCCGTGCGTGGAGACCCGTGTCCCTGGAAAGGAGGGTCCTGGTAATTGAGGCCCCCAGAGACCAATACATTACTTTGGCCTCTGCTTCAGGTAAACGGGAGGTGTGCTGTGGTCCTCAGCACATCAATCGGCT
>JAPDSC010132166.1:55902-89648 GCA_026290005.1 Latrodectus geometricus | reverse complement strand
TATATATATATATATATATATTGCACTATCTTAAATGTTTGCGTCTGTTGGTATCTTCTCTTCATACAATGAGTTATTTTAACTTACTGCAAATGAAAAAAAGAGCGGGTATTCAGATAGAAATCTTCGCTCCAACTTATTTTCTTGCAGAAAAAAGGTGTACAGCAACGAAATCTCGTTACTTGACATTGGTTGAGATGGAATTCATGATCTGTAACTCAAAAGTATGTTTTTTACCTCTAGGAAAAGCAAATTGATGTATAGTACGGTTCTTACGCATTGATCCGTTTATCCAATCACATTTTTCTGAACATTTGTCTTTCTTGCCAACCATGAACATAATCTATAAGCTTCGATGGTATGAAGTACATAACTGTAATTCAAATTTATGATGCAAGAGTTTGTGTTTAGTAGCTTTGATTTGTGGAAATATACTGGCAGAAATATAATCATAATACACTCTGAATTAATTTTGAAGGTAAATATGTATGTATAACGTGCGTGCACACATATCCACACACTTAAATCATACTGAAAACAATAACAATAAAGGGCTTATGGACGTAAACGAAAGGAGTTGTAATGTCCCATCTGCTAATTATTCTTGAGATCTAGATAGCACCTCAGTTATCAACCCCCTCACGTAAAGGTAACTCCAATTTTTCATTTTATTTTTGACAACACATTTGTCTTTGTGATACTTTGGATAAGTTTGGGTGTTTCTAATTATATTCGCATATTCAAACTAACAACACAACAAATAATAAAAGAGCTATAAAAATAAAAAGCTTCTTGAGATCTAATGCCCATCTTCTAGTACTGTTTGGAGAGCAAATAACATTCAAGTATTTACTACGTCATGTAACCATGAGGTAAAACTAACTGGTGCAGTTTTGCGCACGTATACACGCACGTATACAATATATAGATATATAAGTAACAGTTGATAAGTGACTTCAGAGTCTGTAGAAATAAGCATCTAGAAATGTGTCATCACATAATAGAAACACATTTTACTAATCTACCTAAACCTTTCTTATTGATACAAATGTTACTAATCCATTTAATTTTGATCTCATGGAAACCAATACTACTAATATACCTAAACCTTATCTCATTGAAACAAACAACACTTATCTATCTAAACAGGTCTCATTGAGATAAATATTACTCATATATTTAAGTGTGATCTTATTGAAACAAATATTACTAATCTGCATAAAATTGATCCTATTGAAATAGATATTACTAATCTACAAGAACTTAATCGGGTAAAAATTTACTGTACGGTCACCCTTTGCGACTTTTTCAAAAAGTCACCAAAAATCTCGCCATTTTGTACAAACGAGGTTGGAATTGATTGGAATCCCTCATCTGCGATTGGGAAAATTGTTGCAGGTAAATGTTTTTTATCGTCAAATGTGGAAAAATTGCGCCAAGGGTAAACGTACAGTAAATTTCAGCCCTTAATCTAATGAAAACAAATACTTAATCTACCTAAACGTAATCTCTTTGAAACAAATATTACCTTAATGATATGTATGATCAACATTAAAAACTTTTAATAAGTGAGATTCTAAAGTTGAATATCTAGTGTCTAGAACACAGCATCTTTGTTCAGAATAGCTTGCCTAGAGAATCTAGTTATCTTCTCTTAAAACAGGCATTCTCCTCCTATTGAACAAACATTAAATAAACAGCTTCCTTAAATTCACAAATAATATTGGTTTATAATAGTTAGAAAGTATTCCAAAATATATTTCAGAATGAGACTTAAGTAGAAAAAAATTATCTTAGTGGAAAGTGAATTATCTTCAGAACCTTTTCTTTTCAAAAAAACAAAGCTGTAATTTCTCGCTTTACTCTCCATCTTAATCACATTCATAAAAGGCAAAAGTTTCCTTCTCAATGTTTGAGAATAAGGAAAAATAAAAAAAAATGAAAAAAAGAAAAAATATTAACAAATAGTAAACATTAGATTGGAACTGAGCAATTCTGGAAATTAACACTTTCCTACAATGTTAATGTGGCTCATGCCGAGAAATGAACATTAAATGCTCAATCGCAGTAAACAAAATAATATTCTGACGAATTTTGAGATAATAAAGTTCTTATGAGAGAGATAATAGCGATGTTTATTAACACTAAATGCACTTGGATTTCAAATTCATTAAAAGAATGGATCTTTTTAATGAGCTATTTCTTTATTAGATGGAGATATTTGTTTACCGCATTGATGGGTAATCATTATAAGTCCACATTCTTATTTGATTTATTGATATAGTAATTTCCAAAAGAGGTCACTTCAGAGTAAGCGTCACACTTTCAGAAAAATAGATTAAAGAAACAAAACTTTTATGGAACACTTGGTAGAAGACTTGGAAAAGTAAATACTGCTCTAAATGTTCATTTGTACAGTAAAATAATTAATGAAATTCATGTGTTAAATAAATTTTACATCAAATAGTTTTACATCCAATTTGGAAACTGTAATTTATTTGAAAGCTCAATGTCATATTGAACTAGTAATGATGAATTGAATCAAAAGTAAAGTAAAATGATACGATCAACAATAAGTTGTTCTTTCTTTTAAAATCTTTACATTCTAATAAATGTCTGTATTAAAAATAGTAAAATGGGTTTAAAGGATAAATACTGAACTTGATAATCATTTTTGAAGTAAAACAATTATATTATATATTAAACAAATTTTATAACATTTTTGTACATAATTTGGAAACAGGAATTTATTTGAAGAAAGATACTTAATTTTTAATGAAGAATTTGAAAACTACTTTCTGTACACTTTTATCATGGTTAAGAACTAAAGATCCCACCTACAATTTGTCTTAATTGTGAAAAATTTCTTACAGCTCTCAAGCAAATTATTATTAATCAATATACTAATTTCATGTTTATTAATTTAAAAATTCAGATCAGCATCTGTTTGGTATTATTGTAACTAATTAAATTTTTTGTCTTTTGCTTTTCTTCTGAATTTTACTTTTTATCTTTTACAAATTATAATTAATTTTCACAGATTGTGTGAATTTTTATTGTATAATTAGCATGTAAACCACGAAACATGTTTTTGTAACTCCTATTTATGTGCTTGACACGTGTATTTCCCTTAAGCTGTTAATAAACATAATAAAATTTTCGTTTTTGTTGAAAATATTTTAATGTTTCTTATGACACAACTGTCAAAATTATATTATTTGTTGCGTTCGCTAACGAATGAAATGTTCCAAAAGAGCATCAAATAATTCCTGCTTCCAAACTTTTATGATGTAAAATAAGAGGTAACTATGGATTAGGTATAATCTCATTTCTGAAACTTATTTACACTTCTAATTACATGTAATCTATTACATTGTACATTTCTAATTAAATGTAATTGTGAAAGGCATGTCTTTAGTGTCCAGGCAGTAATGGGTTCATTACTTGATTCAACCAAAGACAATTTTCAAAGTGATTATGCGTGTTAAAATTTCTTTAGGGTGTAATGTCATTCTGCGGGAGTTGATTGATTTCCAGAGAAAAATGTCAGTTCAGGTGTCAATCACATTTCTTGACATTAATTCAAAATTAATAGGCTGTTGACAGTGCTGAACGACTTGGTGAGAAAAAAAAAGAATTACTTTAAGCCTAACACAATAACCTAACCTAATCTACGAGTGAATTGATTCTCATCTGAAAGTGAGACTTTTATGTTTAAAATTATTGAGCATTATGATCGATACAGGAATGGTTGCGATAGCTTGGTAGGGAAAGGATTCACTCTATTGACCAAAAAGAAGTGGATTTGTTATTTGACTCGCCAAAAGAGCGTCATACTTATAGAATATTAAAAGTCACATACAGTATAATGTTTTACTAGTGATGTGCTTTAAAAAAGAGGATATACTTTTACATAATAATTATCAACCTTTTTTTGTTGCGGCAGACAAAGAAAATGATAAATTTAAAAGTTGTTTACTTAATTATATAATGCACTGTGTAAATTAGTTTATGATATTAATTTTGAAAGTGAATCAAAATAATATGAACTATAAAAACAGCAGTGCGTTTATTGAGGTATTATTTACAATGTAATAATAAAGTGACTTTTAATGAGAAATTTGAAATTGATGCTTTTGACAATTTCATTTATGCGTAAAAATGACAATGCTGTTTTCATATCTTCTTTCACATTTAACAATCTCAATCATTTTTTTTTTTTGTTTTAATTTTATGTTGGTTAATACTGAAAATCCGAATTGACACAAATAAGATGTAGAAAATTGCAATAGTAGATATTGAGAACACACTTCATCATGTGGAGCAGATATTTCATTTTATGAAAGGTCCCAGTTATCGAAGATAAAACCAGTTTTTAACTACAAAAAATGATACTGAGCTGTAAAATCAGGTTTTCTTCTACAGCGTACTTTTCTTTGATTTAAACAAATTTTATTCATAATAAAAAAAAAGCATATTTTTTTACTATATACATTTATAAAATTTGCTGCCTTACAAAAGTACCACGATGCAGTGGTTGAGAATCACTATCCTAAAGTAGACTTGATACTCGACCGTTGTTCATAATTATGAAGCCATTGCTAATGTTTTGCTTTGCATTATTCATTGTCAAAATATAACCTATCTGGATCGTGTACACTCTTTTAAGATTATAGCATCCCATAACAAAATTCAATTTATACTTCATTTGTCTAAAATAATATATTTATGGAATATATGAATATTCTGTATTCGAGTCATCATTTTAAATCTTAAGAGAATTTTCTTGAATGTTTTATTTTGTGCCTACAGTTACACGGATCATTAGTTAATATGTAAAATTCTTATGTATGTGTTCAAAACATTTTTTTTAATACTTTGTTTCTTAAAATAGAAAACTATATGCATATTATTCATATTTTATTTAAAATGTAATTTGATGTACGAAATATAACGATGCATAAAATCAAAAACTGCAAAAAATGTGAAAAGAATTGAATCATTTCTATCAATTTTTGAAACGATATTTAGGAAAATATGTTTATGTATTACTTTCTTACGAAATTACACCTGTCCTATTTAAATAATGTTTCCTTAGCCTATACCACTGAAATTTCTTTTTTTATGGAATAACTCACTTATTGAATTTGATGAGGATTTAAACAATTAAATAAAACATTTTACAATTATATCGAAACACTATATAAATATTAGCGTAATAAAAATTCATTCATTTCTTAAAAATAAGTTTCAGGTAATATTATAAAACTAGTTCTTAGATAGTTTGTTCTTAAATTTTCAGTTCAAAAGGTTAATTGCTTCGATTCTCGCCTTTCATTCCAGCAGTAGTTTGGACGCCCCTTAGAACTATATATCCCTGTTCAATCTACATCTTGTCTATTAAAACTTACCGTACAATGATAACCAAAAAAATTTCTATTTTATTCCTATATAAGAGGAATAAAGTAGGAATGCGGAAAAAATTTTAATTAATGACGTTTTACACTATGTTACAGAGTACCCATTTTTTCACGGACCTCAAATTGACAAACACTAACGTTACTAACTAGAATTTTTACTGTAGTGTGTATGTCATTTTTCCACTTTAAAATCAAAAGAAACTACAGTAGACTCTCATTTTTTTCGAACTTTTAAGTTAGAAACACTCATGTTTTTAGAAACTGTGACTAGTTCCTGCCTTAACAACATAGACGCAATACTAATTTTAACTCCCATGTACGAACTGAAATTTTTTAAAATCTCTTTTAAAAACCTTCATTTCTAACAAAAAAATTTCTCTTTTCCTTCTTTTTATTTTTATAGGATCTGATCATTTTATTCAATTTTTTATTTGATTTTTATATAACGCCTGAGAACTTGATTCATTCTGAAACAACAAAGCGACGCGTGTAAGTATTCCAGACTTAGTGGGATCAATAGTTGAACACACATCAATAGTTGAATCAGCCATTTGATGGTAAAGGATTGTGGAACCGAATTAAAATACTTTATTTCTCGTATGTAAGGATACAGAAAGGAGAAAAATTCTTTTCTCCTTCTCGTACGTTAAAACTTGGAAAGGATGAAAAACTCTCTTATTCTTTAGCTGGTTTTATTTCCCTTAAACAATTTAACTTCTGAAGTTTCATTTGTCTAAAGAGATTGAACTGATTCTATTGAGGATTTGTCGCAGTTGAAAAAATGAACATGCTTATCAATTCCAGTAAAGAAAAAAATAAAAGCAAAAGAGAAACGAAAAAATATTAAAGACAAAAAATTACCAAAAATAATGAATTCCAAAGAACAGCGTCTCGACAATTTCTTGGAAGAAAATCTGATTTGAAACAAACGAGCGAAAATGATTCCTCTCGAAAATACTGTAGGGAAGCAAAACATCTTACACTGGAAAAAGCTTTACTTGTTAGGCTCAGTAAAACTAGAGCAATGAACATTCCTGTTCATGGTACAATCATTAAAGAGAAATCCAAGAGCTGTGCTGTGAAACTGAACGTAAAAAGCTTCAAAGCATCACAAGGTTGACTCCAAAAATTTAAAACTAGATTCAGTTAGAGCTTTAGAAAGTTGTGTGGTGAAGTGTGCAATATTATGACGTTAATTTAATTTTCTGCCGCATAAATTGATGACACATTGTTTAACATCCAATTGTTTATTGTTTTCTAGTAATTTACAGTTCACAAAATTACGTGAAATTATCCTAAACAAAAAACACTTGTAACATTCGCCACATGCACCATCATTTTTCGCCCTTTCTCTAAAAAAATAAAATAAAACAATCTCTGACGTCATCTCGCTACTTCCCCAGCACCATCTCGCAGTCTTCTAATTCATTACAGTAATTAATAGAGAGTAAGTGTTTTTTTTAATGTATAAATTTTGCATGTGTTTCTTATAATGAATTCTAAATAATTCATTCTAACAGTATTTTATTTATAAAAAAAAGTACTTTGGTAAAAAGAAAACAGATCTTATTAATCTAATACATAATTTTTCTATTTTAGGAAAATTCTTTTTTACGAAGAACTATTTTATCAGTCCTTACGCGAGTTCCTAAAAACGAGTGTCAACTGTATTACATCATTCGTTAATTCATAACCATAAAAATTATTTGAAAAAGAAAAAATAGCATATAAGACACATTTACTTCTTGATAAAAAAAAATAAACTTGTTTAAAATTTTTATTTCAAATAGAATTAAATGAAAATTAAACCTCATACATAAATATAAACTCTGTACAAAGAAATTTCTTTTCTGTAGTTTTTCACCAGAATTATTTTAAATTCTTAATATTTCTAAAAATAATGAAATTTTTCATTTATGTTTTAACAGTGTCGCAAATGCATTTATTAATTACAAACATTCAAATCTGTGTTCGTTTTTCAAATTACAAATATTTGTGTTTCCGAAGAAACTTTAAGTGTTACTTCGAAACTAATTTACATTTAATTCTTAAAATAGTCCATGAGGATTCTCCTTATAAAATTCGCAATTTTTAGCATTATTATGAAAAATATTAACAAAAAGCAAATATTTTTTCCTGCCTAGGAAAAATAAAAATTCATGTTAATTTAGTTAACTTTCAAAAATTATGTTTTTTTAATGGTGCTTTTAACACTGAGTTGTTTTGATTTTAGGAAAAAAATTTATGAATTTTCTTTTTTGATATTATAAAATTTTGACTTTTCTTTCAAAAACAATTTTTTTAACTTGATGAGATATTCTTTTAACGCAGTTTTGTTTTATATTACGACAGTTTTATTTTTAAAGTTTTTCATACATTTTCTTCCTTTGTTTTTTAGGGAGTGAGAGCTGATTCAGTTGAAATTTGATATTTTAAAAAATAAATAAGTGCCATGTATGCTGTTTAAATTCTAAACTGATCGAGATGAAACCGTATGATCACCGGCTTTAAATTTTTTTCATGGTCTTATTTAAATTCTAACCATAATCAATAGCGCTATTATTTTTTTCTAACTTTTTTATGATTTGCATAAGATTTTGCTGTAATTATGATTTACGTTTGAAGTTATTCAGTTACCTCTTTAAAAATAGAGTGATAATTATCTTTTAAAGATAGTCTTTTAGTTTATATATATATATATATATATATATATATATATATATATATATTATAGGAAAACTTTTGCCGCCCATCTTGTCTAGTGGTTAGCGTAACTGACTACGGGTGGGGAGGACCTGGGTTCGAATCCCGGCTCGGGCATGGATGTACTTTCTCTTTCTCTCTCTGTATTTCTTGTCCTTTCCTTCTATGAATGGTTGCCTACCCTGTAAACGGGTTCCTATGGCATGAATGTACTAAGGAAGTCGGACTCCACACCCAATTGCGGTTCAGTTGAAAAAGTGGAGCAGCGCACCCATACTGCCAGTCTGGCTGGCATTCGACTAAAAAAAAGGAAAACTTTTAATCTATCACCGACTGCTATGCAGTATAAAAACAAAATTTTGCTTACATTATAACATAACGGTAGGATTTCAGTTACCCGGGTGGTATTCAACCCACACCTTCCACGTTATTAGCATAACGCATTATCAACTGAGCAAACAAGCCACATTAATTACACACTTTTGAGAAGTTACTTCGGTCTCCTTTCTAGAAAGAAAATCGCTTTATCATTTCTGTATACACGGATTTGCTCAGAAAAGAAAGAAATAGCAACTAAAACTGCTTATCAAGTATGAACTATTTTTTTCTGAGCATTATGAGAAAAACATTTTTTTACAGCTACGTGTTAACTCAAGGGTATGTCTGTGAATGTCCCGCGGGGTCTCCGAACTCACAACCTTCGTGTTAGTAACACAGCGCTATAACCAACTGATCTAATGGCCCACTCTGAAAATGTACTTTTGAGGATTTACTTCGGCGTATCCCTCATGGCTTCTGAAAATAAAATTGCTTTTATCATTTCTGTTTAAAAGAATTTGCGTAGAAATGAGAGAAATGGAAAGGTAAACTTCTTATCATATACCGACTGCTATTCTAAAAGAAAATGTTTTTACTGTTACGAGTTAACGTAAGGAAATGATTCTGATTGGCCCGTGGAGAGAGCAAACCCATGACCTTCATGTTATCAGCATCACGCTCCAACCAACTGAACTAACTGGCTTTTAACTGAACTAACTGGCTCCAACCAACTGAACTAACTGGCTTTTTTTTTAAATTAAAAATATACTTTTGAGGAGCTTCTTGGGTCTTATTTCTCAGCGTTTCTGGAAATGAAATTGCTTTCATCATTTATACATAAAAGGATTTGCGTAGAATTGAGAGAAATAGATTACGTAGATCTAAAACTACTAATCAAACAAGAACTGCTGTGTGCATGATGAAATCCAAATTTTACTACACTTTAACACAGGGAATCGACAGTGAGTACCCCATGGGGAGGGATCAAGCTCACGACTACCGCGTTAATTATTACGTCTCTTTAACGAGCTGAGCTAATGGACCACTTTGGAGATTACTTTTGAGGAGTTACTTCGGCTCATAACTTCTGACAATAAAATTGTTTTCATCATTCTTGCTTAAATGAATTTGCGCAGAAATGAATGAAATGCCTATTTGTATTTTAAATATTTCCTCATTAAATACTTTTTCACCGAATTCTTATTCAGGTTACAACTTATGTGATATGTATTCCTACACATTCTTAATACAAAGTCCTTCAATTTGAACTCAATTTTTTTAATATTATAATCTTTTTAAATCTGTAAGGAAACCCATATTAATAAAGGAATTCTTAATGTTTAGTGCTTGGTTCAAAAGTAAAATTCCTTAAATACGTTTCAATAAATCTCGTAAAATAAATAACAAAAAAAATTTTTGCATACAATTGATAATTTTAGGCATTAGATGCTTTAAACTAAATTAAATTCAAATAAAAGTTTGGTCATAAATGTTTTCTAATTCCTTTCCGCTTTAATCTGATCTTTTTTAACCTCATTTATTCTGATCTGTTTTAATCTTATTTGTTTTATTTTGAAATCTTTGATTTTAATCTGATTTTTTTGAAATTATATAAATTTAAATTTTATATTTAAATCCTCTTCTTTCACAAATATAAAAAAAATAACTAATAAAATTAAATAGTTGTTGACCTATTTAATCATGTCTTAAATAGTAAAATACGTGTATTTCTAACGGAATAGGATGAAAGTTTTGAATTTAATTTATTAAAAATCATAATCAAAGGAACTAATTTTTCTGAATTGAATCCGCAATGCACTTGAAATATGTTTGAAAGTTAAAAATGGGTACGAGAATTACAAAATTTTTATTATAAAAAAAGGATTATGTCTGAAGAGATCATCAAATTTTTAAAAAGTTCAAGAGCAGAATTTAATGGGTTTCAATTTTATTTGTAGAGACTCTTCTTAAAATAATATTTAATCAGTTTTTTCTATTTAATCATTATTAATCAGGGTTTTTTTTTCTTTTAATCCAGAAATCAAGGGGGTACTTATTTAAAACAAGCATCGTCTCAAAACAAGACTTCAGTTTCAGTGATATTATTTGAAATTCTGAAAGGAACATGAAAGTTGATAAAAGCAAGGATTAAATTATAGTTTCTTGAAAAATCTGAACTAATGAGTTCCCTCTTGATTTTCATTCCCATAAATTATTTTAGTCTTCAAGAAGTATATCAATAAAAGGAATAATTATTGCATTAATTGCACACAAGTTCAACAAATATATAGTAGTGTAGTTTTCTAATAACAATAAAGATTTAAAAAGTTATAAATATTGCTAAAAGTCAATAAACTGATTTAATGATAATAATAAATTTTTGGTTGTTTGTGAAATAAAGCTTCATTTAAAAATTTTATTGTGAAGAATTCAAATTATGTATATTTATTCTCTTAAAAAAGGCTGTTTTTATATTCAATTAATTAAATTATTTTATAAAATTGACAATACTTAAGTTATCAGCCATGTAATATAAATTAATAAGTTATTAGTTATATAAGCATGTATCTTTCATACAACATGTAAGTGCAAGAGATATATATGTGGCTGTATTATTTTTTTTATCCATATTATATGTTAGAATCAGATATTACGAGTTGATAGAGCTAATCATTGAATGTACCACTCGGTGTTAAGAAATGTAAAATCATTGCATCAAGGAAACGTTTAATATCCCCTTACGGTGTGCTACAAAATTTAATAAGTAGTAGTATTATCCAAAATAGCTTTTAGAAATATTTAAATTTTATATGTTTATAATTTCCTAATATTACTGTAAAAGTCTTATTTTTAAGCTTTGAAAGGAAATATCCTAACAATACTTTCTTCCCAAATAAGATATAGAAGATGTAATTCTAATCATAAAAGGTGTAATTTATCTTAGGAAATAGAGACTTTATAATTGAATGAAATTTGTAATAAGGGTAACTTTAAATTTTCCTTTTAGATTTCTACTAAAGTTTATCGTCAACTTAATTTCAAAACATCGTTTACTGTTACCGAAATAATTTCCAATAATTTCACTCAAATTTGGACTTCAGTATATCTCCAATAAATTCATGTTAACTAATTTAAGGCTTAAGAATTCATCCTAAATTTCCTTTGGGGCATGTCAGCTTCCATTAATAATTTTGGAGCATAAGTTGTCAAATTAAATGCTTTATTGACAATATCAGATCTGTGGAAACTATTTGCAACCTATGAAGAATTAGTATACTAACTGCTTTTATTTTTAACAGTGTACTATTCACATAATAATTACTATTAAGATAAAAAAAATTATTATTAACAATCAATGTATTTTTTTCAAAGTACAAACTTTCCACATTTTATTACATGAGTTATTAAACAATAAAATCCTTGAAAAATTATTTTCAATTTAAGGTTGTGAAAATCTTTCTATTTTATTATCATCATAAATCTTTTGAGGAAATACAATCTTATCCAAAAAAAATTATTAATCTTTTACTTAAATTTAAAGAGTTATTCTTTAATTTATGGTCTTTGACTTCAACATACGGTTTGAAAATATTGCGAATATTTTAGAAAATTTCTTACTTGATTACCATTTGTAATTATTTACTGCAAATTACAATTTCTACTTACTTAAATTTATATTCCTATTCTGAACAAAAATCATATTTTTTAATTATTTAATTATATTTTGGAAATAATGTGTCACACATTCACTCATTTACACTTAATTACTTTCAGTTGCTTTAATAGTCTTATAATAAGTAAATATTACTTTTTATATGCTCATGTTTTATCTTCTCTTCCATAACATATTTAATTTTAATTCATCAACAAATTTTAAATTATCATTATAATGATTCAAGTTACCATGATCTTTTCGTTAAACAACACTTATTTCCAATTTTTATCTTGAAATCCTAAGGATTTAACTTTTAAAAATACTGAAAATTTATAAAAGGAAAAATTAAAGAATTTAGTTTTTTTCAATTATAGAGTGAATTGCTATTAATTTCTTTATTAATAATTAAGAATAAAGAATCAATTATTCTTTATAATAATAAAGAATACATTTTTTTATAAATTTTGACATTTGAAAATTTAAATCATTGGGATCACTACAGGATTTTTTAACCACAGATCTTTGTACTGGATCAAAATAATCCACGCCTGATAATACTATGTTTCATTCTTAAATCGATAAATTACAAATATTCCAACTTTAATTTAAAATCCAATCTGAAAAATATATTAAATACTAGGAATAAGTATAGTGGTAGCGCTAATGATCTAAATATTAAGAATTTGAATTGTTACGTGGATACGAGAATTTTCATCAGCCATTTTGACATGGAGTGCTCCAAATACAGCCTCCATCCTCAGAGGCATGGTAACGGTATACACACTTGTTTCCTGCTTAATAATGCCTACAGTGCTTCATTCGCTAAGGAGAGCTCAATAAGTAGGGTCCTCACTTCATGAATCGAGAAACGACCTCGTTACTTCGATTTTGAATTCTACAACAGAATAACAGGTTAAGTTTGCAATGTAGTTGTGCCTGTAAATTTTTAATCAAAAATATAAAACTTACAGGAACAAGGTAATAACAGGTATTTTAAGGGATGCCCTAAGGACTGGTTCAGGAATTAATTTATGACGATTAATACTTTAACATATTAGATTAAAATGTCATATTAGGACATTAAAGGGATTATTTTGGGGAGAATCACTTTTATTATTTTAATTTTTTGATAATCCGAATTCGAACAAACATAAAAACATCCAGCTTTAAAAACTTTTAATGATAGAAGTATAATATAATGGTTATTTTTTAAATAATTTTACATTTCAAAAATAAAATCCATACATTTGAAGTATATATTTTATATGAGTAATGGAGAGTTAGTTATTAAAATAATTAAATATTCAAATGATATAAAATTTTATTAAAAATGTTTGATGTCTATTAAGTTTAGTGTCACTAAATGTTTTATATAATTTTCTTTGCAATTACTGCAAAAAGTGTTATATTTATACAACAAAATTAAATATATTTAGAAACATTTTAATATCTTTATTTTTCTTTATATAAAAAAATACTCGCAATTAGTCGCTTCAAAATCAAAATTAGACTGTCTTAATATTAGAAAAATACGTTTACTTTACCACTCTAAATTTTTTTGTATACTATATATTATGTATACGACGAATTAAAAGGCTTCTTTTAAATCCATAGATTTTAAACTGAAGCTTAGAAACCATCTCAAAACTGAAATCTATTTAATCATTGAAATAAAGCATAAGATCTATTTTTCACGCCATACTGAAATGATTATAAAGTTAAAAAATAAAATGAAACTGTTTTTCTTCAATAAAATAATTTACTGATCTATCATTTTTCTTTTTTTACAAAGATGATATTCTATGAATTCTACCTTATCAGAATGATGTCAGAGCATTTTTGGCGTCACTTAGCGCAAAATATGCCATATTTGTGATTGATGATGAAAACAAAATGATAGGTTGCTTTGGGCTCAGTCCAAAAAAGAGAAACACACATGTGAGAATGACCAAGGGCTAAGTAAGCTAAAAAGCTCAAAAAAATTCTTTTCGAATTATTTTGTTCTTTTTTTACATTTTATTTTCTTAATGCATGTAAAATGCAATTGAATGATTAAAAAAATATGCTAACTGCAGGAAATGTAGAACACATTAGATAAACGGAAAAATTAATTCAATCTTTAAGAATCTACATTATTTTCATTGAAAAGGAAACAAAAAGTAATTGAAAAAATAAACATCGAAATTTCTATTTAAATAAAAGTATTTTTTCTTACAACAATCTTCGATTATTGTCATTTTATATTTTTCTCTAGAACTATTACTTATTGATTATGTAAAGAAAAAAGTCAAAATAAATAAAATTTTACAACGAGGCTAAATTTGACAATTATCGTATTCTGATATTAGAAGCAAATAACGATGATTTGAAATATCAGTTATTTATTTTTATTCATAAGTAACATTATTAATATGTCAGGGGTACGTATCAATAATGGCTTTTTCAGATTTAATGTCATATTACTTAATTTATCAAAGAGCAGTGGTGGCTGGGTTGGTTAGGGAATTTGTTCTCATTATTGGAAGATAGTGAGTTCGATACGACCAATAATACATCGTGTTCCCTAATGGCGGATAAACGTTAAATATGTCGTGGTCGCAATGTCCTCCATGTGAAATAATACCTCTGATAAGTGTAGATTTCTGCCTGGTCTCTGCTTTTAAATTACGAAGACTCCCACCCCGATGATTCTATCTAACTGGCAGAGTCCTACTCACACACAGGGTGATGTGCTGGGAAGCATGTTTGGGCAACAACAACTTCATTTATTGTAATATCTGCAACAATTTTGACTGACATGTTCTTAATAATAAATTATGAAATTTGGAAGGTATTTTTGAAGTTTATTTAAACTCCTTTATTTTTAATTTTTTGTTTTAGCTGATTTAATAAGGCATCACAAAGTAAACATGCACAATCATAATAATATTGAACTATAATTACAGGTAAAGGACTGATTCTTTTTAAGAGAAACAATTTGGAAAATTTACTAAATCTTATTTGAATTTCTTTCTTCATAATTTTCGATTTCAGACCTTCTCTGGTTTTAGAATTCATGATAAAATTAAACCTGCGCCTTCATTATTATAAATGATTCTAGTGATTGGTGACAGATTGATTTATGATGAATACGCTGTTTGAACGTCTCGTTTTTACAAAATATCATTTTTATGGCCTTGAGATTGGATTATCTTGTTTTTAACAAACGATATACTTCAGCCAAGAGATTTTTTTGATTCACTTCTATTTTGTTTCTTGCAAACCAATGGAATGTCAGAATAGGTTAAGAATTTAATTTAGTGATTTTTCTTCTACCACTTTGTTTGAAAATTTTGAAATTTCATACATTTTCTCAATTTTTAAAGTTATTTAAAATTTATATTGTATCAAATACTAATATAAAACTGTTCGTTTTAATAATGATTTGCAATAACATCATTAAAAAGTTGTAACAAAAATAAAATCGTATTTATAATTAAGTCGTATTCAAATACCTAAAGTTTAGAATAAAAAAAATATACCCTCATTTATAAAATCATAATTTTTTAAGCTAAACTTATAACATTTCTTTTCATTGTTGTTTTATAATTTTTTTACGTTCATTAACTTTTATTATTTTTATGCATAAAATTGAAATAAAATGTTTCATTTCAATCGAAGGAAATCATAAGATTTTAGCCAATTTTGTGTGTATACAGATTTCTTTTAAGACATTTAAAAATAAAGGGGAAAAGTATTTATATTTATTGACTCATTTAATTGTGCATCATTAAATGTCGATGGAATATAGTCATTATTTTTAATCTTTGTTCGCGTGGTTAACGAAGTTGCTTATAAAATAATGAAATATATTTTTAAAGAATTAGGAAAATTATGGGAAGAAGTTTTAAAATATTATTAGGTTAATTTAAAATAGATGCATGTAATTGCATTTTATAGAAACAGTAGATTTAAAATTCAAGAAGCTTTGTAGTGTGCGTATTTAAGAACGCAAATCTACATATAACTAATAAGTACAACTAAAATAAAAATTTAAATAGGAATTTACTCTTATATAGAAATGGTATTTTTATATTTAATTTAAATTTTTAATTTTATTTGCATTATCAGTATGTAAAAATTATTAATTTTTAAATAATATATAATTCTAAAATTTATTCAAAAACAATTTTATTCTATTGTTATTGTAAGGAAGTGGAAAATTATAAATTCGTTAAAGGTTGTGGTTGAAGTTGTATCAATTATGCATCGATACATAGGACTACGAGATCATTTTTAACTCTTAGAAGATTGAGGTCCTTGTTCTGTCTGGTATAAAATACACTGTACGTTATTAAAATAGCTTTATAAGAAAGGAATGCAAATAACATGATGATTTTTATTTCATAAATATATCATGGCAGGAAGAACATTTCGGTTTTACAGAACACCCAATGATTAGCCTAATGTGAAACATTTGAACGTCTACAGACTATTGTAATTTTGAAGGATTTATAATACATTGTGAGTTGTATTTACACGCGATAAGGAAAACGTATGTTAGTCTCCATGCACGAATCCTAACTTTATATTCAGAAATCAAAAACAGTTTTATGATTAGTGAATATGATAAAATTTCATCATGCCAAGAAGCGTTCGAAATACTTCCTAGCAAAACAGAGTGAGAGAATCTGTCTGCTGTGAGCACTGTATTTCCTCTGAGATGAGTGAAGAAACACAAGAGTTGTCTAATCCAATCTCTCTTTAGTGAATAACTCTCCACTGCTGATGTCAGAATCATCTGTTGTGAGAGACTAGATGTGTTCTTGATTTCGATGAACCAACATTACTAATTATACTTTTTTGTCGAATGACTGCTTCAGATTTACAAAAGCTTTTTCAGCATCCTTATTCCAAATGACAGCATATTTAGATGTCTTTTCCCTCCACGGTTGAGAGACTGTTAGATGGCAGTACATCCTTGTAAGTAGCAGTGGTAAAAATTTAATATTTTCAAATTTATTCTCAAAAATGTTCTCAAAATGGTAAATAAATTATGCTTTGAAAAGTTCATATAGCTTCCACATTGAATAGAGGTTGAAAATCATCGAAGCCCGGTGGCGTAGGGGTTACGTGCTCCTGAAGCACAGGTCCGAGGTTTCATTTTCGGGTTGGGCAATGTCGACTCAGGCTTTCATCCCTTCAGTAGGTCAATAAAACTGAATACCAAGCAAGCTTGAGAACTAGACATCGTGTTAGGCTGACCACCTAAGAGGGGCATATGCTTCACATCCCAGAGCACTCAATCAAGAAAACAGATATGGTCACTGTAGGCCTTGTCCTCCGGATCCGCTGTCGGACCACAGAGTTTAATTAAAGTTGAATGTCATCAGCTGAAATTTCATACCCTGGAATTGATAGTTTCTTGGATAAAATATGAATACGAGGAATTTATGCACATTTTGTAATCGTTCATTCTTTCAAACCCTAGGCTTAAGTTATTAACATGACTACTTTTATTTAGAGAGTCATAATGTCATAAGCAATAATAATAAATAAATATTTATAAAAATGTCATCTAAATAGAATAATACACAACAAATCTAATCATTTGAAAACTTTGTTCCTCGTTTTTAATAAGTTTGAGCATCATTTCTGAGTCCGAAAGTCATTTAAAAGAATTCGATGAGTAAAAAAGGTATTATAATGGCTGTCTATTGAATATCTGTTTCATGAACTTGAATTGTTTGTATGCTTGATGAGAACAATTTTATAGAAATGGTTGTTCTATCATGTATGGCGTTCCAATCATTCTTGAATTACTTCTGAGGAGAAGAAATGAGGATACTAGGTATGAAATAAGCTAGACAATCACTTTGAAAACATTTTCAGATGCTTTTCTGAAGTATGTATTTTGATTCTTTCTTAGCTGCTGTCGGTTTTCTGGTGGTAATCTTTCATCTTTAGAATGAATTAATCTTCCTTTTGGTTTAATTCAATGAAGTGCTGGAACCTATATATATTTTCACTATTTTTGATATCATTCTAAAATGTCAAGATATTGTTATAACATTTGGTGATGTTGATCATTAAAAATATGAACAATATTATTTATTTTTCACAGAATGCCGTAAGTTGAAAAGGAAGTTATACCATCTGTTAGCTTAGGATTTTTGCTATCTATGAAAAGGTTAAAATGAGATAAAAAAAAAATCCTTTCCAATTATTGACTTGTTTACCTCAAACTTTGAATAATAGGCATTTAAAAATTTTTCCCAGTTAAATGTATCTCATGAAATTTTTGCCTTATTAGCAGCATCTAATGTTTAAATAATAAATAATGTTTTAATAAACTTGCATGTTTCCTTTTAATTCATTGGGGATGGAAGAATAGCAGATACCTCTGCTAAGGTATAAATTAAAAACTGAGTGCCTATTCGTGAATAGCTGATTAGGAGACGACTCAGTTCAACCTTATGGCTTCCAGTTATTACAGAGAATTAACAATTTGGCTTACCGACTCCTGGAAGCTGAAGGAAATCAGTCTAGCTCGTCTGTATTTCTTTACTTTCTTTCCAAATCATCTAGACTAGTATCTGATAGTAACAGATACTAGTCAAGAAACTATCACAAAAATAACTGCTTCTTTTAGAGTTACTGCTATTTTAGTTTTTAGATTTGGAGAAATATCTTCAGTAATAAGATTAAATAAATTTTTTTTACAATCAATTGGGGAACTTGAGAAAAAATAGTTTGATTCGCTATTATAGTTCCGAAATCACATCCTTGATTCGATTGAAACAAAAGTAATTCCCAAATATTTTCATCCATGATTGCTTATTTTGGTAAGTCATATCTAGTGACAAATAACATTTTATGCATATTTATCAATAATTATAAATATATATAGAAAAGAATCACAGTTAAAACCAACGAGTTCTTCGTCTTAAAATTGATGTTACTTTCATCACCTTTTAATTTAGTTAAAAGTTTCTCCATTTTTTTTCATGTTTCAAAAAGTGCGAACATAGAATTAACTCTTTTTTTACTGTTTTACATTTATCTTCACCATTCGGTTCGATATCTGAATCTTAAGCGAAGATGTCTTCATCAATAGAACTGCCACTATAATCATATTTCCTTTGGCTAACTTTAGTATTTACATTGTAAAATTTATGCTTCCAGTTTCCGGAAATAAATTTAAGCTCCGTTTCCAATAAAGAATTTTAAATCTTATTTTGGCAATGTCGAAGTCTCAGCAATCGCAATGTCGTTCAGTCGTTTGAGTTCGTTGTAAATTAGAGTACCCCTTGGTTTCGCGAAAGTTTTGGCAATAAAATTTAATATCTGATAACCGTGGTATTTTTGGCACTTTAATTAACGTAGTTTTAGGGCTGTCATTTTGCTATTAACATTTTAGTGCGTATCTTGGATCCAAAAATTAAGGAGTGCCCTAAAGTAAACTTTAACCGGTTGTTTTGGTTTCATTGTTGTCTGGCATGCTTCTTTCAATCGCGTTCTACTTGACACTAATGAAGTGTCTTTGATTTGTATTAAGGTAAATAAACCTTATTAAGAACACACTTTAATAAGCAAAATAAATTTTAAACAGTAAACTTAATTATAAAATGTATATACGCAATACAATGGCTTTGTTACATTGTTTGTTTATTTTTATCAAGATTTTCCAGTGTTGCCTCGCAATGACACTTAGAAATAAATATAAAGGTAAACAATGTTTTTAGAAGATGATGCAAATTTCGCTATTGGCAAAAATGACTACCTTTAAAATGGAAGAAAATTGTTACAAATGAAAAATTAAAAATTGCAAATCACTTTAAATAAGAATAAAACTAATTGTGATTGCTTTTTGAAGATATATTTTTCAAATTACTGGCATCTATTTTTAAATTTCATGCGCATAAAAATCTTATATAATTGATATTTCAACAGTTAAATTCTTATACATTTTAACATTAATAAGAAAAAAAATGCAATTTTTTCCAAGCAATTTCCTTTTCTAATAGCAATCTGTTTTGAAATGAATTGAAAACCTTAACGAGAAACCCAGAAAGATTTATGTAACAGAAGACATGTTTTTAAGTGAAATATTTTCATCAAGTGCTGTGTTTCTTTCCTTCTAAAGAGAAAGGCTTTTCCCTCTACTGTTTTTAAATACTGCTACACTGTAAACAAAATATGAAGCACTCAGTTCTACAAAAAGTAAATTATATTCATAATACATTAAAATTTAATCTTACTTAATGTGAAAATCTCCCTTTCTAATCCTGAATTTGATATATATATGAGGCATATAAAAAATACATTATTTATCTGAAAGACCAAAGTATATTAATTTTATCGAATTTAAATAAATTACGTCAAATAATTAAAAACATTTATTTTACATAATTAACTTCAATGAAGTCAGTAGATTTTTAAATTTTTTGTTTTATTTTATTTTAATATTTTTAGATGTGTTAACATTGACTTTTTTAGCTTTTTTTTAATCTTACAAAGAGCATTAACAATAATTTATTAATAATAATTTGTATGCTTTTTGCATTTGCTAATTCCAAAAACCATGGTATTTATATCTTGATATATACAACGAAAAGTATATTTATTAAACATTACAAATGAGGAATATTTTTTATGTTGATTATTAAGATTAGAATACGTATAATACTCAATTACACTTAGTTATTATCTGTTGAAGCAAATTGATAAAAAAATAAAGTATAGTTTTGTAAAATGAATATATTTTCCATATTTTCAATTCATTAACTTAAAACAATGAAATGGTTAATAAATATCCTTTGCAAATTCAATTTAATTTAGAATGAATTTTCTGATAAGACAGAATAACTCAAAAAATAAAATTTGCTTACTTAAAAAAGCACCGAACAATTTGCGGAGTGATAACAAAAGTAATTCACTTAAGATAAAGAATCTTTTTAACCAAATTTGTCTACTTATTTTTTATTAATTTAATTACTTGCAACGTAATTGAATAAAAAATTAAGTTATTGTCTAAATTTAGCATTTACTGCTATCGCACAATGCCTTTGCGAATACATTTACATGTTTGCGTTCAGTAACTTTTTACTGTTTTTATTAAGCTATTCTCTCATCATATTAACTTTGCTTCAATGTTCTTAAGAGTAATCCCATAAGAATAGACTGGAAAAATCACGATACACACAGTTTTTAAATACTTATAATTTACAATTAAAGGATTACTTAAGTTAATGTTTAGAACATGACACTCTTTACTAAAACATTTTTTTAAATCTATAATTATTTTGTTCCTTGAAATTTGGGATTATATTTTGCAACGGGTAATTTATTATATGAAAAGTGCTTAATTAATGTTTTTAAAATATTGTGTTTCCTATTTTTATATTTATATTTATTTCGATATTTAGGCACGCAATGCATATTTTAATTCTGTTATGATCATGATGCAAAAATAGAAATAATAAAGAATGAATGACATTTTTTGGATGAAGGAATTGTAAAATTGATCAGAAGGACACTGCTGCCTGATTGACTAGAGCATTGTTCTCATTATCTTCCGATAATGAGTTCGAATCCTGAAGGTCCACCCTTTCGCTCAATGAGGCTGGGTTATGTTAAATAGGTTGTGGTCACTATGTCCTTAAAGTAAAATAATATCTATGGGAGTAACAGGTCAAGTATTATGGAATCTTCTGCTTGATCCCTGTTTTGCGGAGACTCCCTCCCCCCCATCTCTCTGCTGCTACAATTAACTTTATTTTATTTTACAGACAATTTCAAAAGTGGATAGCTCGATTATTATCACAAGCTACATTTGATTCAAAGTCACTACAAATATTTGCACTCGAAAAGGGAGTCAAACGGACAAATTGTGGCTCTAAAAGGCCTAAGATTTAACAACCAATTTCCAGCTTTACCGATTCAGTGAGTGGTAATTACGTATTTGATCTATGTTGGTATATTGTATAAAATTTTATTACGATTCTAAAATACCCTTTTGCACACATTTTAATTCGACCTGAAACAACATTCAACATGTATTTAAAAACACTGCAAATATTCACATCTTTGAGGAGAGTCTAGCTAACAACAAAATCTTGTATCGAAACCTAACAATCAAGCAGCAAATCAGCACTTAATCTTCTATCGAAACCATTCCCCTGCTAACGCATTTTAAGAGTTTTTATGAGTATGAAATCAATTATTTTTAAAGTATTCCATATACCATTTAAAATTTCAATTTTAATAGCTTTAATAAATTTTCCATGTGTTTTCTAATTTCATGAATTTTATATAAATTTCAACTAAATTGCCTTTTCTTTTATAACTGCTATTTTCCTATTGTTTATTTCCTCTATTTAAATTTATGCCATATAGAAAACAAAGAATATTGCTTAGAATAAATTCATTGCTAATTTTTCTCCTTGATACTCTATGAGTAAAAATTATCAGCCTATTTCAGCCTTCATTTTCCTTGTATTTCTACGTTTTTTTCCCCCATTTCTAATGCGCTTTCTTTTAATAGCTAAACTTGGTTTTTTTAGTTTAATATCTAAAGATGTCTTATTTATTATTAAAATTTTATTTGGTAATGACGAATTTTAAACAAGGAAAGAAGTAATAATTAATTTTGTAACAAAACTTGTTATTTTAAAGTATTATTAAATATTGCATTTATATGGAAATAATAAATATTATTCTGATTATGGTCGCTGAAACAAAGAAAATTGTTTCTGTAATAATTCACTTTAGTATACGTTAGTTCATGAAAAACGACCCTCTTAAGTCCTGTTAGTGGCTTCATCTTAGCAAGGAGGTGTTCCTGAGAGAACCGGGTGAAGTACATAGGGAGTTTTTTTCACTCCTGGTTGTCACCATGATGTGTGAAAACTACTCCATTTTTCCCAGTTAACACTAACAAGCAACGGTACTAAATGAATCTTCTACCCTCGGGTAGACCAAGCCTTGGGCAACAAAAGTTTTCCCCCTTATCTTTTATTATGAACTTTATGTCTTACATAGAAACAAAGGGGCAAAGATAGAAAACTTAAAAAAATACAAATGGGAGACACGATTTAGGAAACTAAATTTTAAAGCTAAGTCATACATCCATGCAAAGAAATACATAACAAATTATCAATATGTTCTAGAAGTAGAGTCTAGATATAATTGTTAATATACTTGCTGTTTTATATATCTGTTAATTTCTCTCAAGTATCCTTTGACAGATTCCTTTGTCAATAATTAACTAGGTTTTTCCCTTGTAGAGCAAGTTCCTTTTGTTCGTTTTTGAATGAAATGCAGCCTAATTAAATTCCTGTTTCATTTTATTTTCGTTTTCACAAATAAACTGAAACTATGTAAATATATTATATAGTAGCATCAATGGTAACAAAAAGACTTGAGATTTCAAAAAAATAAGTAAAAAAATTGTATGTATTTTTGCAAAAGTAAAATTCCTAATTCAATTCTAATTTTATTTCTATCCTATTTCTCTGAGTAGAATTTCATTCATTTTTAATTCAATTAAATAATGAAGTCATCTATGGGAAATAAATGCGAGAATAACTCCATTCGAAGTATTCTCTACACTTTTTAATGTGTACCACAAAATGTTTACTTTTAAAGATGCTTAATTTATTACATAATTTTAACTCTAATTAAATTTAATAACTTTAAATTTTTCCTTACAGAATCATAGGTAATTGTTTTATTATTTCCCTTGAAGCTCTTTTTACAATTTTGCAATAATACAGATTGTTTTAGTAAAAGAATCAATAAGCAGATAATAATTGCTTCTTTTTAAGAATCATTTGAGATAGAATGTTTTTTTATGTACAAGTTTACATAAAAAACAAAAATTAATTGTTTTCACTTATGAATTTCTCTGTGTTGTTTTAAAAATTTCAATTTTTTTTAATTTTCACCAATGAAAAAAGCTTACGTATGGTCAACATTAACATTATAGTTTTTTTCAGAGTCCTTTTTCTATTTTTGTTGTTTTTTTATATTCAGAATTCTTACTATATTCTTGATGTCCTCGTTCCTCAAAATATAACAGCTATTTTGATTTCTTGTGTCTATTTAATAGAATATAACAGTTATTGTTATAATAGAATTGTTACTGTAAACTATTACTGTTACTATTTAACGGAGCATGTAAAGTTGCTATATTCTTACGTTGTCCTTAATTTACATAACATTTTTATGAATGGAGAATCATTAATTTTCGTGAGGGGAACTTAAAAATTCTTTTTTACTTAAAAAATAGCTCAAGACTTAATTTTGCTTGATGTCGAAGCATAACATTTTTTATATCTAAAATATAAAAAGGAACGAAATCAAGAACAGAATTGTAAAGCGATATGATTCAAAAATATTCTAATAAATAACACAAGTAACTCATTTAATTTATAAGAAAACGGGGGAAAATAATTTTTAGCGCAAAAGGGATTTGATTAAGCCAAAGCTATCTACGTTCCCAGAAACAGTGATAGCTTTGGCTTCATCAAACCCTTTGAAGAGAAAAATATTATTTACTCGCCCACACTCAGATGAAGTCATAATAAAGATTCTTTTATTTAAGTTTCTTACAAGAACATTCTACAGAACACAGCTTACACAATTTGAAGTTACATGGTGAACACACTTTTGCACCGGCATTCAGATTTCACTTAAAAATATGGTTTAGGGTTCCCTGTAAAAGAAAAAAAAGGGAAAATTAAAAGGAAAAAGAAATTACTGAGGCTAAAACACCACCAAAATCGGTTTTTAAAAAAAAAGCCAGGACAAGCCAAACTCCAGTATGACAATGTTGAATCCCAAACCAGAAAACTGAATGTTCGAAAGAAACCACCTGAGACAAACATCACGTTGCCAAAATAAGATTCTAGAGACAAAACTTTAGAATACAAAAACTCCACCAGCAAATGATATATAGTATGCAGACGATATCAAAAATTGAAAAGGTCAGCTATATTTACACAAAAATGAAAGCAGGTGATATCATAATCGGAAAATGCCATACAATAATTAGTATATTGTTATATTCGATTCAATGGAGTATATAAAGTTGTTATTGGATGTACAGAATAATTAATCACTTAAGCTTTAATTACACGTTCAGAAGTAAAACTATTATCAAATATCAGAATAAAGTTTTTATTAGAAAGACGAAAACAGACAAAGTAAAGTTGTTTTATTACAAATGCGTACATAATAATTAATAGATTCTAAATTTTACCAGCGGTTGATATATATACTATCACAAACATACAAGTAGTTGTATTTATGATTATTTAAGTAAATAAGAACTACAATTTATAGTTTCAATTTTGCACTAACATTGACTATTAAATTAATCTAAGAGAGAAGCTTTGTAGACATGAAAACTATTCCCTTTACAATTATTATTTCTTAAATTATTTTTTAATTATTATTATTATTTCTTAAATTAAGTAATTTTTGAGACCTCAGAACTAAATACTGATCTAATTTTTGGCAGAAAAGCAGTGAGAATTTAGTCACAAATTAATGTTTTATAGTATTTATCAAAGAAATGTATTCCAATAGCATATCTTTATGTTTTGAATGATAAAAATTCAGCAAATTTAACTTTCGGGTAGATAGTTATTTTAAAGAAAGTAAATAATGATGCAGTATTAGCAGAAAACACATCTATATAATTGCTTAAATAATATTAAATTCTCCAAAGTTTATTATTTGTGGTATACTCCAAATTACACCCTTATAAAATATTTCATATCTTATGCAAGAAAATAATAAACACATTAATATAAGTTTTAAAAAGATGGCATTTTTCACTAATAATGCTTTAGAATTTTCTTTTTTTAAACAATTAATTAAATAATAAATCACATTTAAATTTAAAATCTGAATTTCTAAAGTAACTTTGAGAGTATTAAAAATCACTTATATATTTTTCTAAGTAAAACTTTTTTCCTTCACCAAACTTGGGTGAGTACATTTCATAGGTTGAGAAACTATTTAAACCATTTTTCTAATCATTGTTTGAAAAATGTTTATTTTCTCTGAGGAAACTCAAAAGTGCTTAAATGTTTCATTTCTACTTTAATGAATAATAATCGTTATTTCCTTCATGTCGTTTCAATCTGTCATTATTCCCATCTACTCGTTGTACCTTGGGAAAGATTTTCATAATTAATTCTGTTTAGATAGAAATGAAGTAAAGATATTATCTAAGCCAAGTTGTCATCATAAAAGGTGTGGCTCATCAATAATGTATTTTCACGAGAATTCAAAGTATTTCATTTTTTTCTTCCTTAAAAGAGTAAAATATTATAAATATCTATTGCAATATAACCAAATAACTTGAAGTTCTACAAGAAAATAATTTTTACGAAATTAGAAAAATAAATGTGTGTGCGTAATTGTACAACAATTGACAGCAAATTCTTTGAAACTATGAGATTTTAAGTATTTTTTTTCCTTAGTTACCCTATTCTTAACTTTTTGCGAAAGGAATAAAATCTTATATTTAAAATTTTTGAACAATAAGAAAATTTTATACAATATTTAAAGAAAAATAAATGTTTAATGGCTGGTATAGTTATCCAGGGGGGGCATAGTTATAAATGTAATTATTTTTTAATAGTTATTTATTTGTAGTAATAAAAAATATATGCTACTTCTTTTTTAGCATTTCTAGGAATAAAATTCCTTTCATGTTCGTCGCTACTCCGTAAAACATTCTTGTTTCTAGAAATTCATGCATTTTAAATGTTGGAGACATTTATTTCCGGAAGAATTACTGCAGAATAGAATAAAAAATAACTTTGAATTTAAATTATTTAAAGGTTAATACAAGTATTCTAATTCAGTTTAAAATTCCTTTTAATGTTTATTTCCAAAATTTAGTTTTACCTAATTTCATTTTAAAGAATTTTCTAAGGAAAATATTTGTTTTACAAATACATAACCATAGGTCCGCATACTTACACATTAATTTATTTGTGTGTGAATTAAAATTTTACAAAAACAAATTAAAGTATTCTTGCAAAATTTTAAGTATTAATTTTCATAGATGTTTAGATTGAACTATATAACAGAGTATTTGTATCGGCTTAAACTTTAGAGTTCTTCCTTGTGTGATCTTATCTTTGTAGCTAACAACGTTGACTTGTGCTTTGCATTTGTATCGTTAATATGTATTGTTCAGAGGTATTGGAAAGCAAGAGAACAAACATATAGCGTCATAGATAATTTTCTGCACATTTGTAATAAATAAATGTGATTAAACTATCATAACATCTTTAAATGTTTATTAATAAACAATTGCCTTTCATATTTCCTTGCTAAAAAATGCACCGTAAAAAGAATTATTAAGAACATTTAGGTTTAAACTCTATACCTAGTCATAAATATGGAGGAAAGCAATTTGACAATTTTACATAAGAGAAAGAGAGTCTGGTGAAAAATACAAATAATTCATTGACCACAGTAAATATATGAAATTAGAGTATATTTTTTAATATAGCGACTGCGCATATTGAACTTTAAACGTACATTGTATTTAAAATCACATATTAAAATAAGTTTAACTGTGTAATCTTATTTCAGTTTGCCCAAGAATATTCTTAAGGTTTTCAAATCACAACAGTATCTGAATGTAATTTCCATAGCATTAATGTATTTTTCGAGCTTGTGAATTCCGAGTAAGAAATGACATTGTGCTTAAAAGAGTGGCAAGAAATCCAATTTTTTTAACCGCTAATTCAAAAATACACATTTCAAAATACTTTCATATACATCTTAAAAATAAAGGGGAAATGCACTGAAAAAGATATTATATACGTATGCATACTTATTTGTGTATATCCACTAATAAATATACATATAGAATATAATACAAACTAAAAGTGAACTCCTAACTTGTTTTATTGTCTTGCAGTAAAGCAAACTATAGAACGATCTCTTTTTGCTTTTGGTATCTCTCAGTAGTGCTTTTGATGTATATTATAGTATATTATTATTGCTTATTATAGTATTAATAGAATTATTAAGAAAGACTAAAAATAGCGCTCAAACAAAGGAGCATGGCATTGAAATAAATTTAATATGGATGTTAGATTCATTTTATCCCAAAATCAAGATAATTAAACAAATTCAGTGTGTGCAATTAGACAAATATAGTGCAATTTCAATACCCGTTGGACCACCTCCTGCTGAAATACAAGGTTCTACATGGTCCAGCATTGATTTCATTAGATTTTTAACGTCCTGAGACAGATGTGCCCTTAAAATTTGAACAGACACCTCAAAATTATATACAGAGTGACATGTAATCTTGAGTTTCAGTTCTCAAACATGCCCTATCAACGACGTGTCCGGGGACAAGCCAGCTATGGTTTTGAATAAGACGTTGGAAGTCTTGAGCAACTAGAGTTTTATGCGGAAGAGCATTATCTTGTTACGAAATTTCCCCTGGAATACCATTTAGGAAAGGTCCCGCTTGGGGTCGAAAATAGCCATCATCAAAATACTGCCCTCTTAAGGATTCACGTCACACAAATAGAGTGGATCGGCTATCATAGACTATCGACCCCCAGATGGTTACGCCTGCTGTGAAGGTAATGTGTAGAGCGACAGTGTTGGTGGATGTGCACCGTTCACAAGGGCACCTTCACACCTGTACTCGGTTATCATCTGCCAGTTAAAAGAGCTGGGATTCAATACTAAATAGCACATTTTGCCAAACTTTGGCATTCCACGTCTCACATACGATCAACGATCAACCACTGTAAACGGAGCCTCCATTGTTGCAGTGTTAAAAGCAATAAATGAGACTAGCACTCCATCTCATTTATGGATCGTAGATTAATTTCCACAAGGTGTCTGGAAATGGTTTGTGGAACTCTAGACACCCTTACATCTGCGTGTATTGTTAAACTTCAGGATCCAAGAGTGCTTGTGATTCTTCTATCAACTCACCTTATCATCTTTCTGGTCGCCCTAGACTCGGTACACCTCACATGTCTACCACTTCTTTAATACTGCTCCCAACATGCTTAAGGCACACTTTGAACGATCAACCAAGAGAGCAATATGGCATGACAACTCTGAGCCAATTTGAGAGAGATCTCATCATCGGTTTTTAAGTCGATGATGAGAATTGGCTTAATTGTGCGAATGCATTCTCACACGTCTCCCTGGCATTCTCGGCTTATTTAAGTCCTCCTAACTTAAGCACGTGATCGTCACGTTTCTGAACCTTTTACTCTATGATAGTTTATATAGGACCCACTACTGTGTGTGAGTGTGTTAATTTCTCAGAATCATTGGAAAAAAGGTAAAATTAACTGTAAGATTTCCTTATAAGTAACTATTTTAAAAATTACTAAATTAAAAGTAGAATTAATCAATATTTTTGCGTAAAATAAATTTAATTAAGTATTCTATTATTTATTCATTTTTAATCAAATTTTTATACTATAATATACAACCAATTTGTTCTTATTTGCTTTCCGAATGACATAAATCAACCAAATATTTTTTAAATAAATAATTTATATTAATGGAATGAAATAAAAAATCCTGTTGTAACATTTTTAACATTACACAAGAAGTGATTTTTTAATGATATTTTTATTTCCAATTATCTTTCTCTGAAATGCCTTCCTTTTTCTTTTAATATATGTTTCCCTAATAATTCTTTCTTACCAGAGTGCCGTCATTCTTTCTGATGACATTGTTAAAAAAATGTGTCACTTTCATGATGGATGGTTCAAAACGAAATGGAACTTTTCCTAAATGTTGTAGAAATTTCGAAAGACTGAAAAAAGAACAGAGAGGGACAAATTAGGCTTAGAAAAAGTTTCCCATTCGAAATTTTCTGCATTGAACTAACTAACATTCCTCAAATTAGATTTAATAAAAGTTAGAAATTTTGAAAACACGATAAAGAGGTAATTTTGTAAAAATATTTTATATTCTTGAGAGGTATTTTGAAAACTTTTTTCAAATACTCACCAATTACTTATTTTTCTATATAAGTCGTCAACAATTGCCTCTAGAAAAGGAAACAGAGTAATAGGAGAATAATATATGATTTTATGGTCGAAGTTGTATTATTTATTTTTTTTTTCTGAAAAATTCTGAGAATAACGATTTTAAGTCACTTATATATGTACTTAAACTTTCCAAATAATAGTTAACTAGTCGTGAAACTGAATATGAAATGTTGAAAAATTAAGTAAACAATAAAAATAAATTGCCAATTTTCTCTTCAACTAACAAAAAATGACGCCGAAAATGTCAAATAGGGCAGATTTTAGCTATAATAATTGTGTACGAAAATTATAATAGAACAATACAAATTTCAGAAAAGAAAAAAACTAGCGAATAATATTAAATCAACACTGGAATATTCATGAATAAACAAAAATAACTTAAATTATCTTAAGAAAATAGCTCATAGTTCATTTTAAATCTTTAAAAGAACAATGATTAAAATTCTGAGAAGTTTTAAAAGAAAAACAATAAAGGATGAATATATAAAGTAAAGTATTTGAAGGATGCAGAAAAATTTAAAAATAAAAAAACTTTATTAAACTATGGAAGAAAGTGTTAAGGGTTATTATTTTAAGTTCTTAACCAAATATTATTTATGAGCTTCAAACAAGTGGCATTATTAGTATCTTATGGTAAATATAAGGATAACTGGTTTAAGTAAGGAAAATAAAAATATGTTCAAAGAAAAAGTCATTAGTTTAAGAATAGATTAAAATATTGGATTAATCACAAGTATTACCTATAAGTTGCATTACTCATTTTGTCCCTTTCTGGCTTAAAATGAAAATATTATAAAGTAAAAATAAAAATATATATTACTTAAAATACAAAAAAGTGAAATAAAAAAAAAGTTATCAAAAAATTATTTTAATGAATATTTATAACTTACGAAGTGTGAATACAGATAGTGATGTCAAGAAATCATTCTTCAACACATTAGGAGGATTAGAATAATGGTTATTTTAAAATAAATTGAAAAAAAATGTTAATTAAAAGTAAAAACAGAGGAGTATGTTATTTAAAGTTATCTATAAGCTATAACTTGAGTTAAATGACATGTTAAGAATTTTTTTTAAAAAATTAAGGAAAAAACATAGAGATTAAAGAAATGCTTCTATACTAAATAAATATTACCAGTAATTCAATAAATGAATATATTTATTACTTATTACTTAAAAAAGTAAGTTCGAAATGCAAATTTTTAATCCAATTCAATCCACATCGATCCACTCACCTACTTTAATCCACTAATTTAATTCATTCAATTTAATTCACATTCTTTTACAAAATGAAGAAAAAAACGAAGACTTTTGGATAAAAGTATGGTTTTTCTTGTAATTAAATGCAAGTACAAATTATAAAATGATTAAAACTTGAAGGACATAGTATCAGTCAAGGCAAACATTTCCTTATTAAAAATATTTGAATCACTAGTTGGTACTAGATCACTATATGCATAATTTTATCCGTCAATATAAAGAGTTATAACGATTCCTATATTAACATCCTGGGATACATTCTGCGGGCATTCATCAATTTTTGTCATTTCATGATTTAAGACATTTTAAGGTGTCTAAATTTTCTTGCCAATAATAACTCAAACATTTTGACTGACAAAACATCCAGTGGTTTTGAAATTGATTAAAATCTGATTGACTTCAATAATCTATATTTTAAATTATTGCTGCCTCTTTAAGAATACTCATAACGTGCAAAAATTCAAACAATCAACATTTTAAACGATTATTACTTTAAACGTTGAAATTACTTGCTTTATTTATTCATAACAAAATAACTCTTACTCCAGACTATTGTTACCCTTAGTGTAATGGGGATTAAAAAAAACAAGTAAGAGATTGAATTTCTGAAGATAACAAAAGCATGAAAATCATTCATCTCATTATATTTGTGAGTAATAATGCTTAAGCCACTAATGTTTGATTTATAATAAATATTTAATCATTATAAGTCATATAACTCTACATTTGTTGAAAGCAAAACTAAAAATAACAGTAATTATTTTGCCGATTAATCTATAATTTTAATAACTGCATTCGCCTTCATATGATTTTTACACGACCATCAGTTATCTGGGAAATAACTTTTAATATTCACATAGAATACCGCTTTCTAGAGAGGTTCCTCATACAAAACTGGAAAGATTTAATTTGAAGCAAACAGAATATAGATATCATATTTTCAAACCCCTTAATTTGAACATTTATTTACTATTCTGATATTAAAAGGCAAAGTAATACATAGGTCAATTATAAAAACAAACGTGAAATTATCAGTTTCTGAGCTTACTTTTGAAATTCAACATATTAAATATAATAAAATAAGAATACGTTTTTAATTTAGCCATATTCACTATTCGTGTGTGTGTTAAAAGTACGGTCAGTTCTGGTTGCAATCTATTTCAACAAATATGAGTAATGAGCATCGGGGATTACAGAAAGGCTTGATTAAGGTCAACAAATCTTTTGGACCCTATTCTAAAACTAGGCATCATGTGGAAGTATTCGAGATGGGTGCCAAACACCATAAGTGAGAGGAATTTAAATGATAGAATCATCATATTCACATCTCTGCTTACGCGCAACAAAATCGAATCCTTCTTTGACCAAATCATATCTGTGAATAAAAAATGGATTATCTATGAAAACATCATAAGGAAAAGAGCATATTGTGAATCCTGAAAACCTATCCCCTCCACCCCTAAGCCTAAGTTGAGCTTGAAAGAGGGAATGTTGTGTATATGGTGGGACATTCGAACACCAATACGTTTTGAGTTGTTGAAACCAAACGAAAAGCTAAATTTGGAGAACAAATGTTAACACGCCTTAAACAACCTCATATTTGGAAGTTATAAAACTCAAAAACATCCATTTAGTATTTTTTTCTGAGAAGAAATTACGTGGGTAATGGCTATATTCCTGTATTGATGTGGAGAAAAACACAGAAAACTACCAAGCATCTACTCATAAAGAAATGTATGCTAAAAACAAAAGTGAAACAACCATCTTCCGTTTTTAAAGAATAAATGAATTAAAATTTTGAAACTCCAGTCCCGAAAAGTCTGTTCTAATACATGGACATAGTATAATCCGAGTTATTTGAATTTGTTATTTAATTTGATTATAAGTGGCAGCATAAGGGCTGAGTAGCTATAAAGCATTTTTGAATCTGCCGTTTAAATTAGCTTTTAGATAGACTTTCTGTTAATATCATATTCACGAATCTCAAGAGGGAAAACCTTGGAAAAAACCCAAGCACCCACTCTGTCTTACGTGAATGAAGAAAATGATTCATAAAATGTCCATTGTCGGAAGATTTAAATGAAGTTTGAATAATCGTTATGCTAAAGTGAACTATTACCTCTTTTATTCGATCTATGTAAGTGAATTGACATTTTACGCAGTGGGATATTTTATATTCATAAGGTGTCAGTATACATGGGAATAATGTCAGGTATCAAATCTGTTACCATAAGAGCACCACCTTCCTCTATTAGGATATATAGGCAATTTTGACATAATAAATTTAATACAATGTAAACTCCATAAAACAGTTATTTGAAATAATAATGAGGGAATTGA
>JAPDSC010132166.1:16943-34284 GCA_026290005.1 Latrodectus geometricus | reverse complement strand
AAATGCTTCATTAGTTTTCTAAAGCTTCAATTAGAACTTTAAAGAACATCTTTGGGTTGAATTAATGCCAGATCTACTAATTCAAACACTACACGTGATCACAAACCAAAACTAAATTGTGTTCATGTACTATAGCAGTAATCGAAAACAATTACATCAACAATTTGTCAGAACTTATCAAAAGCAAAATTAAACTCAAAAACAAATGCTGTAATTAAAGCAAAAATGTATCCGAAATCATATTAATTATACCCCTGTCATCTTTCAAATCAACACTATAGGGTGTTGGGTAATTTTTGGGAGTATATTGCACAAATATGTAAAAGTGGTAAACAACGAAAAGCTTGACAACATTTATAAAAATATGAAAGCGCTGTTTGGCGTTTGAATCTGTTACGTAAGAGTTCTTTGTTTATTAAAATTAATGTTAAATTAACTTTTCTACATGGTAAGTAATAATCATATTTAATGTTGCTCAAATTCCTCAAAATGCACGAGTCTACTTACTTTACAAATACATAAACATGAAAAATTGAATCCAATATTAACTGATTAAATTATTAAAATAAATATTTATAATTAAAAGATTTTACTGTACCAAGAAATTGGGTCTCAACAGTTATTGGTTACGCTTATCGTTTTTATCATTTGAACTCAATTATCAATCAATTGAATATGATAAACAAAACATTTATTCCAAAATTAAGTACATTAAATCAACACATTTAAGGAAACAATTTACCTATGACTAACGAAAATTTAGTATTTGCTATCTTTTCCTTTCAAATGCCAAAAATCATTATGACAAAAACAGAACTTTACGAATTTGGAATACCTATTCGAATCTAAACTATTTTAAAATGCCTTACAAAGGAATCGAATGGAATAATATATTCCGGCAAGAAGCATATTTGCCGAGGGATCTTGGGATACAAAACAGTCAAATTTTTCCTCAAAATTGGAATTTTTTAGAAAATAAGCTCTAAACCATCCACTTCAATATGTACGTTGGTAAAGTGATGCACACACAGATTTCTACATAAAGAAATATGAAATCCTCGCTCAATTCAAATGGGAATCAAGAGACAGACTCGAAAATTTCAGTTATTATGAAAAAAATACAACCTTAATATTTTCTTCAACATAAGATAATATTTTTTGGTTGGAACAATAGGGATTTGAGGTTAAATATTCATCTACCAGAAATATTTGGAAAAACTGTTTTTCATTCACGAGGAAAAAAATTGCTGTCCTCGTCACTTTGCATATTTCCTTGGTTTTAAAAAATAAACATTTCTGAACGCCTATTATATTCTTTGACTTCTGTTTGTAAAACGGGAAGTTTAAAACAGTACATTGTAAATAAATGCAACACACGCACAGTGAAGTATTTTATTTCTAATATAACTTCATACTAAGACTGAAAAATCTATATCACTTAAATTGTTTCATTAATTTAATAAAGCAGTGACTTTTAATTGAAATTGTTGCTTATATATATTGTTTTTTAATCAGGAAATATTGTTTATATATCAATTTCTTATGAAATTTTTAAAAATATATTCAGAACAATAAATTTATAATAAAATATATCTTTTATTGTAAGAAGAAACGCATGCAATAGTTTATTTCACATTTTTCTACTTTTCTAAGAACTTTTGGTGAAAATATAAATTTGAGATAAAGAATTTAAAATTTAAATAAGATTTCTGTGAAAAGTACATTTATAAGTCTGCAAACATCAAAATTGTCTTTCTGTAACATAATCTTTCTGTATCATAATCTGTAACATAATCTTTGCGTGAAATCACTTAAAAATAAGTGATTTCACATATCGTGTTACAATATCCTTTACGTTCTACGTTTGGGGTACAAAAAACGCTGCTAATCACAATTCCTCTCACTCAATTAAGTTTATCGAAAAATCAAAGCTTGCAAAAAAGCAACTTCAGGAATTTCACATCAATATGTATTGCTGAATGGAACCAAAACAAGAAATATGAAGTTCTTCAGCAGAAAACTTGAAGATTGAGACTCCATATACAGAAAATCGTAAATTATACATTTGATTTATCATTTGCGTTAAAGAACTCAAATGTCACTTTAGACAATGGTTAGACACAATATATCCTTAAAAGAATATGTTACTAAATTTACTTATGCAGTATAGTTTCCTTATATTAGGACTGGACTGTGATAGATTGATAGGGAAAGGCACCACCCCTCATGTTCTAAATACTGTGAGTCTCATATTCAATTCATTCAATTCATACTAAACTTTTATAGATACAATATATATATATATATATATATATATATATATATATATATAAATGATATGGTGTGAAAAAAAACTATGTAGCTGCTCAAGTGTCTATTTAATCATTTGATCACACTCAAAATGAAAATGCTATTGGTGGTATGCCATCATATGTTAAAAAATAGTTAATCGGAAATGTATTGCAGTATAATTTAGGCTTTAACTTATCAGTTATATAAAGCTAGGATGCCACGTACTGCTCGGTTGTTATGGCACAAGATTTCTCTTAAATATTAAGCTTAACTCTGTGGCATGACAAGCTCATTGGGGGTCCAAGACCTATATAGTGCCCATAGCGATTTCTTTAATACAGGGCTTTTGGATGCAACTCATATGTCCCGGTTAGGCGGTCAGACTAATGCAAAACTTCCAGTGTTTAATTCCTAAGCATGCTTGGTAGTCATCTTTATTGACCAACTGAAGGAATGGAAGGCTGATTCGACCTTGCTTAGCCCGATAATGGAACCTCGTACCTATACGTTGGAAGTACTAAACGTTACCACAAAGCCACCGGTCCTCTGAATTAAATATTACAATATCTTTCTCCAGCATCTCTAGCAATACTGCAAATGATTCATAAGTAACTCATATTAGTCATTTTAAGTATATTATTTATACCATCAATCTTATATTGTCAGGGGGGCATTGTAGTTAGGTATTAATCTGAAAAACTTCAATACAGGAAAGTCAATACAAATATTGGTTGTCTCTATGATTTTTGACACATGCCCTCCAAAACCACGAATCTTAACAAGAATAATTTACTGTGTATTATTTTGTAAAAATATTTTATATTACTATCAAGTTTTCTATCAAATTTAGTAAACATTTGCCAAACTGTTCTAATATTATTTTGGGCTTATATTCATTGTAAATACTTACATAAAGCGTTTTTAAAATTTGCTTACAAATAACATATCACCAAATTGTTTCCAATGTTAATAATTTTTCTACATTTCAGCTCATCTCCCATGAAGATTGGTTTTTTCTTCATCTTCCTCTAAAAGACATTAAAAAGAACTGGTAAAGAAATTTATGCGAAGAAATCTCCCACTAAAATAGAACTTCAAAACAGAAATTTCACCACACGTTTATCAACTTTTAAATATATATATATATAACAGATGCCATTTATATTTGATATATTTTTTAAAAACAACTTTGTCAGTTAATATTTTAAAAAGAGTTTCCGACATCAAAAAGATGTGATAAAGTTCTTTTTGATGTCTTCCTCTAGGAGACATTAATTAAACCTGACAAAGGAATTTATGCGAATAAATCTCCCAGCAAAATAGCACTTTAAAACAAATATATTTCACAACTTTTATATATTATTTATTTATCGTTTACGATTTATTTTTATAATTTTAAAGCTTCCCTATGTTTTTAAACAGCATTTATTTACTAGCATTTTTTATGTGATAATTTTTTCAGAATTGTGAAGAAAAAATTTTGAATTTGCCTTGAATAATACAAAACACCCGAAATTACACATATTTATAACGGGAAAACGAATATAAAAATTTACGATTACATATATTTTATAATCGAAATTGATTTCAAAATAACTACTTCAATAAAAATATATATCTGTCCATTGTCGGTTAATGGTTCTGTTTTCATGTTTGATAAATTGATATTAAATTTCATTTAAATTAGTGTACAACTAAGTGTGTGGGAAAAAATCAATTAAAATCATTTTTCTGCATTTCTACAGTCAGAGAAACATTTTACCAGCATTTCAAAGAATACTAAAATTCAAGGTATTTTCAATCAACTTATTTCAAGTGCCATAAGTCATTACGATTAAAAAATAACATCAAAAATTTGGAATGTCGGCTATTGAACCTAAAACTAAAAACAAATTATTTTGAAAATTTTCCGAAAAAATCGAATGGAATAATATATTCGGGCAGGAAGCATATTTGACTAGGGGTTTGGGGAGACAAAACAGTCAAATATTTCCAAAAAGTTGGAATATTTTCGAAAGTAACCTAGGAAACATCCGCTTTATTGCGTAAGGTGATAAAAATGCATACAAAAATTTATATGCAAAAAAATTTCAGAAATTCACGTGCAATTCAAAAGAATAAAAAACAATGGATGCAAAAATGTTGACTATTTGACTACCATTAGAAATAAAATCAAGAAACATGAAAATTTTTTTTCACCGTAAGATTTTGTTGTGCCTCTTTTTGTTTCAATCAAAAGAAATTTTTTGGATAAATATACCTTTCCCGATAATATTTCTAAAAAATATTTTCCATTCACGTATATAAAAAAGCAATTACTATGTTTATTCTAACATAGTAATTCGACTATTTTGACTGTTAATATACCATTCTGGCCAAATCTCAATTTATATATAATTCTCACTACATATTTATGTTCAAATGCAATGTTTATATAAATATAAAGCTTAAAGAAATGCATTGAATTAGTGTGAGTAGTTTACTTTATTTTTAATATATCATAAAAAGACTTTGATAACGAGCTGGAAACAGATATTATCTGAACACTGTGAAATAGCTTAATAGAAGGATGATATACACTACTTGACAATGAAATGCTTACACCTAAAATTAGTATGTGGAAAGTAATATATATAAACACTATCTACCAATAATTTTTTGGACTACCATACAAATGATGATATCTGTGTCTTATCACGCCTTCGATACTAAAATAGTGTGTAGAAAGCAGATTGATATTAAAGATGTCATGAAATTCATAGCTTTCTGATATGGAAAAATGCGTAATTGCTGGATATCACAGAAATCGACGATATTTAAAGGACACATTTAGTAAGTTAAACATTCCCAAATCGAAAAAGGATTTTGGGCTTAAGAAATTGAAGGTGAGTACTCATTGGTGGAATGGGTTTCGACCTTGCAAAATCACGAAACTAAGAGATGAAGGCCAATGAAGGCTGTCCACAGAAATTTAGGAAAATTGCACTACAGGAGTTCCAATAAGCATTTTTCGTCTAGATAAATGATATTTGCAAAGAAACACTCATGATCATGTGGCCGCCTATGATCTTTTGATTACAAAATTCAATCGTGTTAATTGGTTGTGAAGTAGTGCTAGGCAGAAATTGGACAGCAAGAAGTTTGAATTATGGTTTGGGGATGTTTCTCCCGGTATGAACTGGGTCCCTTGATCCCAATTCATGGTTGACTAAATTCAACTCTTAATTCATTATTCTAGACAACACTGTATTTCATACATGTTAAATGAGGAGCAGTCTTCGTATACTTTAACACCACGTAGTGAACCACAAAACTGCCGAATGCCGTTGTAAAGTATATTTTAATATTTACTAAGTACTCCTTCCGTGAGAACATTTTATAAATAGTAAGTCGTTTTCATTTGTAATAAAGCTGAAAGCTGGAAAATTCCCTAGCACCCATCCCGGCAGAAGAGCTTTAAGCAGAAACCAATATTCAACAGGGACTTGGAACAAACCCTATGCTCTGAAGAACTGCTTCCTACCACTAGGCCACTGCGAGCCATAATTTTCGTATATTTGTCAGAATATATTCTTAATTATGTGATTAAGAATAATATTCTTCAACAATGCATGAAAATAAATTCTAATTATGAAATTAATGAAGAAAGAACAATATTAGTTGAAAAATAACTATTATTGCAAAATTATTTTCATGATTTCTGTAGGTATGTCATATACTCTTCTTAATTTTCAAAATTCACAATGATGAACTATAAATATATAAGCATTTTGAAAATAAACCCACATTCTTAATAGACATTTGCTATAAATATTAGGGAAATTCGTCAGTTTTCCATAAGTATAATGTTTTGTCAAGTTTTTAAAAAGCTTCTAAAAAGATTGATTCAAATTTATTTATTCCAATCTATTTTAAATCAAGTATTTTCACAATGAAACAAATTTGAAAGTCGAGTATACAAAAAAGTATGCTTTACATGATCCATTATTTCTCCGAAATTTCTAAATTGAATTAGATTTAATTTGAAAATATCTTACATTTAAATGTTCACAATTTTTCAAATAAACTGCATGCTACTGTAGGAAAATATATTAGTCTCGAAAAGGATTTAAAATGTTCATTTAAACAAAAGGGATTTATTCATTCATTGCTCAAAAAAGACTTTAAATTGTTAAAAGCGAAAATACCTAAAAATTCAGACTCACAATTGTGAGTTTTTAATTATTTCTTCGTAGAATCATTTATTTTAATATATCATTGTATACATGAGAACAATTCTTCTCTTTTTCACGAATGACTTCAAGTATCGCATTGTTAATTTTAAAGTATTTGTTAAATAATTAATATATTCTAGACTAGGAGTTTTTTTTTCATGAATAAATAAATTAAAAAATAATAAATTCGTTTATTTTCGTGAATTTTTTTTAACATGTAAAATAAAAAAAATAAAACCTTTTTCGTGAAAAATTCAGAAATATTTTTACTTTTAAATATATTTAATGAAATAACACACCAACACCCAATGTAGTTATAGTATCAACATATATTTTTAAATCATTTTCACGAATTTAAATAAACTATTTTATTCTTTTGCGAGCCTGTTATTTTCAGATGTCATTAGTTTAAATTAATTACTAAGCAATTATTTGGCGACTGTTGTTTAGATGATTTAGTTAAATGATTTGAATATAGTATATAAGCATAAACCAGAAGTTTAATCTATCACTTAAAAGAACATTATTTATAAATCTTTGTATTCATCAATGTTTTGACGATAAAAACAAAATAACACTAAGCAGTTTCTCAAAAACAATATCTAAATAATCAAATATTTCCCTCACTATAAATTTTCCTATAATTTCATACAATTTGTGAATAACATAAATCCTGATATAATCACTATATTCCTAAATTAGCATATCATATTATAAATATTTTCAGTTGTTAATTTTAGAAATATTTTGCTTATTTCTTTTTTTATTACTTTTAATTGTATAAATATCTTTAATGAAAAATTTCTTTTAATTTAAAGGGTTTTTTAAAAAATATGCAAGGTTAAAGCATTTTCAGCATAAAATCATTCTAAAAACAAAATTCTGTTTAATGTTCATGAAACGAATTGAATTACGGCTTTATTTTTTATTGATATTTATTTTTTGAGTCAATTCCATTTCATATGTCTGAATATTACATATCGGGTCGATAAAAAATATGATAAGAAAACATGTTTAAAAATATTTAATCCTGCTTAATCTTTAAACAAATCATTCGTGAAACATTCTTTTGACGTTTAAATCACATTGAAAAAAATACTATTTTGAATTTAAATATAACAATTTCAATAATGATTATGTAAGTATGCATGTATAGAAATTATTTTGTAAATTTTAAATTATATTTACACAAAATATATATTTCTATAAATAAATGAAATTGGGTATTTTTTTAATTTTTAAAGCATAAAATTTCCTTTCAAAAAGGGTACAAAATGCTTTAATTCAAGTTCCGATTTTATATATTATACTTGCAGCTAAAACAATAGTCAATTTTTGTAAGCAAATATTTATTCTTCTGAATTGATTATATTTCATTTTAAATGTAGAAAAGTTATTATAAAAATATGAAAGTATTTTATGCCTTAAATTTTATTTTAACGCATTTAAATTTGCATAAATGTTAACTTCCAAAACTTCATAGCCCCATTTCTTGCAATTAAACTTTTTCATTTAATGAAAATACTTTTAATATATATTTTTATATGTTTAATTTATTTTAACATACCAAGTGTCATAACAAAAACTAATATGTTATTAGTTTAGCTTTCACTTTGTTAAATTAACCATTAAATCCATTTCTTGTTTTCAATATTCTGTTTTTTTTTAATTTTATTTTATTTTATTTTATTAGTATACGTGAATATTTTTATATTTAGCATCTGCGAAAATTTGTTTTAGCCATACAATTTTATCATAATAAATTATCATAACAATTTTATTATAATAATAAAAATTACATAAGTTTTAAATTCTGAAAGTATTTAATTTACTCTAACGTTGCTTCACTCTGAGATTAAAATGTAGCAGAGTCTGTATGAAAAAATTTTGATTAAGATCAGTTTTTCTAGATTCGTATGGGAAGACATGGAAGCAAAGGTGTCAACTATGGTGATTGTCATGTCATTTGAACGTAAATTAAAAATTATGTTTCGGTTATTTATTGACTGATTTCCGATACCACAAAAGGGAGCTCAAAAAAGTGTTTCAATAATTGTACAATTAAGTTGCTCTCAAATACACTACTGGCCATTAAAATTGATACACCAAGAAGGCGACATGCTACAAACGTGAAATTTATACGAAAGGAAGAAGGTGCTGTGATATGCAAATGATCAGCTTTTCAGCGCATTCAGACATAGCAGGCGCCAGTAGCGACACCTACATTGTGTTTAAATGAGGAAATTGTTCAGCCTGTTCCTCATACACAAATTGCATTTGAACGTTGTTGCCTAGGGAAAAGTTGTTGTGATGCCTCGTGTAAGAAGGATAAATGCGTACCAGCACGTTTCTGACTTTGATAAAGGTCGAATTGTTGCATACCGGGATTACGGTTTATCTTATCGCAGAATTGCTGCTCGCGTCGGTCGAGATCCAATGACTGTTAGCAGAATATGGAATCGATGGGTTCAGGACGGTAATACGGAACGCCATGCGGGATCTCAACGGCCACCTATCACTAGCAGCCGAGAAGACCGGCATATTATCCGCATCGCCGTAATGGATCGTGCAACCACGTCACGAGCCGTGAGTCAAGAAACGGGGTCGTTTGGAAGACAACAAGTGTCTGCACGAACAGTTCGACGACGTTTGCAGCAGCATGGACTCTCTGCTCGGAGACCATGGTTGCGGCTTTACTTGACGCTGCGTCATAGACAAGATCTCCTTCAATGGTGTGATCAACGACGAACCTGGGGGCATGAATGGCGAGACGTCACCTTTTCAGAGGAATCCAAGTTCTGTGTACAGCATCATGATTATCGCATCTGTGTTTAGCGGCATCGTGGTGAACGCACACTGGCAGCGTGCATTCGTCATCGTCATACTGGCCCATCACCTGGAGTGATTATATGGGGTGCCATTGGATACACGTCTCGGTCACCTCTTGTTCGCTTTGACGGTGCTTTGAGCAGTGCACGTTAAATTTCTGGTGTGTTACGACCCGTGGCTCTACCCTTTATTCGAGCCCTGCGTAACCCTACGTTTCAGCAGGATAATGCCCGACCGCATGTTGCCGGTATTGTACGGACCTTCCTTGATACGGAACATGTTCGGCTGTTGCCCTGGCCAGCACGTTTTCCAGATCTTTTACCAATAGAAAACGTCTGGTCAATGGTTGCCGAGCGACTGGCTCGTCACCAAACGCCATTCACTACGGTAGATGAACTGTGGCATCATGTTGAAGCTGCATGGGCATCTGTACCTGTACATGCAATCCAATCTCTGTTTGGCTCAATGCCCAGGCGTATAACTTCTCTAATTACTGGCAGAGGTGGTTGTTCTGGGTACTGATTTCTCAGGATCTATCCAGCCAAATTTTTTGAAAATTTAATCACTTGTTATTTCTAGTATAATATATTTGTCCAATAAATATCATTTTGTTATCTGCATTTCTTCCTTGTGTAGCAATTTTAATGGCCAGTAGTGTATAATACTTGAAACCATGGTATCCTGATATGGCAGAGCATCGTTCTTATTATTGGAAATCAGTGAGTTCGATTCAAGACTGAATAGAATATCCGTTGCGCTCACTAAAAATGTCTAGGGAACGTTAAAAAGTTCATAGTCGCAATGTCCTCAAAATGAAATAATACCACTGGTGATGGTAGGTCAAGTTTTGGGAGATTTCCGCTTGGTCCTTTCTTCTAACGGCCGTGTTCACCAAATACGTGTTGAGTGTAGTCTAACTCGGATATAACTCAACTCTAGCATGACTCGCCGATTCTTATTCACGAATAGGAGAAATCCCCGTGTAAAACAACTTTGGAGTTAACCGTACATGTCATGTAAGACGGCTTCTAATTGGCTAGCAAAAATTGTAAACAAAGCTTCGTGGCGAGCGGGAAAGTGTTTCATCAAGATGGACAAAAGGTTCAATTTTACACCATTAGGAATTGCGACATTGATGACTAAAAAGTTTCAAAATCATTTTTCCTACTTACATACACACATCTCGCTCTTCTTTCCATTAATCCAAGATTTTGCGAATCTTGCATATCAATGCCAACAAACATATCGCTTAAATCCGCCATTGTTTTCTGACTCGGCGCTAACACTCAGAAATCGTAGGATTTTTCTAGGGATCCATATAGGCAAGTTAATCACTTTTTTTGTCGTGGTGAATAACGTTTCATGACTTAACTCGCTTTTTACCCTGAAACCTCGTTTAACTCTGGTTGGTGAATACGGCCGTAAATGATGAAAACTCAATCGCATTAAAATATTTCCATTTGTAGAATTAATACGTAAAAAATATTTCTTTCATCAATGTTAGCTATGAGATCCTTCTTAGTATGAGGATCCAAAGCTGGTTGCTATTTTGTGCTTGTTCAGTTAAATGTATTTTAGGAAAAAATTTTATAACCTGAATGATTTATAAATTCAAATATATGTTAATACTTTTTTTTAAATCTATAAAGAATATTTCCGTTGGATCTAAATTTTCTCTTCTCCAAGATCTTATTCAGCTTTCTCTGAGAATTAATTTGCTACATTTGGTCAAGCAACGCTTTAATCGTTGTCTTGGGATCTCCAACAACTCTTTATCGAAACTGCTTTAATAAGAAAATCGGCAAACAAGGATTAAAGTGATCTCTATGGAACTACTTCTTCCTCCTCTGAGTTGTTCTTCTTTTAAGAAAAAACAAAAATACTTGTCAATTTCAGAATGGACAAACCTTTACAGTATTGGGGATAATTAAAGAGAGAATAAAAATGTAAATTAATCAGTAGTACTAAAGAATATTTCCATACATAATTAAACTTGATAGATATGAAATAAATGATCATTGTTAACAAAATTTATTTCTGTATCTATAAAAGATAGAAATATTCTCAAATGTTATCTTACTTTATGTATAAAACATTCTAGTAACTTAATTTAAAATTATTCGCAATAATTATGAATTAAAAGCTTTTATAACTTTTTCCCAATAGATTAAAATGTGAACAGAAAAAAATTCGCATTTTTTCTATATTAGCGCTAGATAATAACATAGTTTATTTATGGAGAAGATAAATCAACTTCAATATAAAATACAATTAATATCTTTCTTATAAATTGTTCTAGAATCCAACTTTACAAAGATGTTGCACATTGCATTATTTTCTTTATTTATTTTGCACATTGCATTTTTTTCTTTATTTTATTATCTAAATGATTAGGGCAATAAAATAAATTAACAATTACCAGAATAATATTGACGATTGAGAAGACTGAAAATTATTTTACCTTTATCAAATAAATTGCTAAGTGTAATGTTCTTATATTTTCATGGATAAAAAAAAATTAGTAAAATTTCGTAGAAACATCAGTATAAGTTTAATGAGCCCAAATATTAAAATACAACTTTAATTCCTTAAACTACATTATAATTGAAAATAACGTAATTGAAAATCAATTTTATTTCTAAAGAAATTGAGAAATCATTTTAAAATGAATAGAACTTCAAACTTCCATTTTTATGTGTGCGTTCTGAAAGAAATGTCAAACCAAGATTATACTTTGTGTCAGGCGGATTAATCATCAAATAGTTCACAATGAGCTGCTACCAACAGTCCAAACGGTTACCAAGGATTTATGCTCACAGCAATTGGTTGTGTGCAACAGATATTGCTGTAGCAGCTGGAGCCAGTATTGGTTATTTGTAATGGTTTTGTTCTTGGCCAGAAACGTGAGGCCGTATGCCGCATAGTTTGGCAGGAATACAATACAGCGACTTGGTTTGAAGACTTTGTGCCATCTTCCTTACTCACGTGACCTTGCACCATCAAATTACCATCTTTTCCATTCGCTTGACATTCATCTTCCTGGAAACTCCTTCACTAATGAAACATTTTTCGGAAGCATGCGCAGACTTCTTTGAGTCCAAAACACCTGAGTTTTACGACTAGTGGATTGCACAACTGAAGACACGTTGGCAAAAAATGCTAGATGCCAATAGTGATTACTTAGAGAACTAACAATAGGCTACATTTTCTGTAGGCCATGTTCTTTTGTATCATTAAAAATATCAAGAGCTTTTTAGTTTACCTTGTATCTTGCATTTCTTGTAATAATTTATTTTCCTTCCAAGTTTATAATGGAAGAAAATAAAGCTATAGATTGGCTTAAATCTATGGAGTTGTATACTTAATTTCATCACTTATAAAAGTAAAACTCTTTATTTTACCCTAAATGCAACAAATTTATTCATTTTTCAATAAAAAAAACAATTTCTATAGTCTGTTTTATGAATAGATCAGTGCAAAAGTTGTAGAATAGTTTCAGCACTCTTAATTTATTGACAGAAGAATTAATAGCTATATCAGGAAACTTTTGTATAAAACATATTCTATAAAATTATTATAGAATTTCACCAAGGATATTTTATATGTTTATTTTCTTTTGTTAACAATTTATTTATCAGAATGGATTTTCAACTATTTTGTTGTCTAATTCTGAAATTATATATTTTTACCTAATATGTGTAATTAATTAATACTGATACTTATTTCAGTTTTAATCTTTGATATCAATTCAATCTTTTAAGACTCAAATTTTTAACTAAAAATGTTTTTGAAAATGTCATTATAAAAACTTTAAAACTAAGATTGTATAAAACGGAATGGTTGTTTTGTACATTTTGTTTTAGCATTTAAAACCAATTGCTCTTAAAAATTAGACGCTGTATACATAAGCTAATAATTCCAGAAGTATTCAAATATTTGCGTTTTAAAAATATAGATACGCTTAAAATATTTTTAAATATTATGCGACATCTATAAATATTATTGGTAAATTGATTATATAATCTCATAAACGTCTAAAAAATAATTCCTTCCCTTCTCATTTTACGATCAAAACTACTGTGCATCTTTATCACTTAAACTTTTTGAAATACTTCCGAAAACAAAATCAATCAAATTTTTCAAAATATGAATGGTATAGCTTCAAATGGCATGAAATTTTGTTTCGGATTTAGGAATATTTCCATATTTTACTCTTTGTCAAACGCATGCAATAAATATTAGTTTATGTATCCAGTAAGTTCAATATAGAGTTACATCACATGTACTACATTTTTACTGGATTAAATTCATAGTGATGGTTTTCATATTCTTAAGAGGCTTGCCGATGTCTGAGTAATTAGCGTTCCTAGGTTGTTAGTTCTGGATTCGAATCCGGTTCGGGTGCTCCTTTCTCTGTGTGTGTGTTTGTGTGTGTGTTTCCTTGTCCTTTCTTTTGAGATGATGAAGAAATGTGGCCCATTCCAAAAATGGTGGTGTGACGTGGGTAATGCTACTCGTCTCTGTGACTTAGTTCAGAATTTTCCTCCGATAAATGAGTAGAGGTTTCCAGCCTTTTGTGAAGAAAGATTAGTCATCGAGTGTCCTCCGTTAGAAAAAAAACTCTAGGGTTCATTGGAATCAAATCTATATAAAGTAATTTCAAATACAAAGTAATTTTAGACTCGTTTTATGCACATTTATTCGAAAATATTTTTTGTAATAAGATTACTAAGCAAATTCCATTTCCTTATATGAAAAGTTACATCACTGATTTATATTCATTGAATTTAAAATGTTGATTGTTTTTAATAATTTCATTTGAATATCAGCATTATCAGTTTGTTAATTTCTCAGTCTACATTTAAGTATTTGTACCCAAAGGTTGTTTGCGAAACCAAAAGTTGATATTGAACTACTTTAAACGACAAATCCCCTAGGATTACTGTAACTTAGTATTAAGGTTTCAAGAACTGAAAAATTCAGCGTTCGATCCCAACCCTTGCTGTACAAATGGAAATGGATGTTGTTTATTGGTTTCAAAGATGCACATCTTTTAAGTAACTTTTTTAGACTTTCGTGAATTTCTCCCTTTCGCGGCATAAATATCGCCAGATATTTATGAAAAGTCTTTCAGAAAGCAAAAATAATGGAAACTCAAATACCTTAAAACTGCCCGAAGCAATCCATTCTACAGTGTATAAACATTGCCTTCTGACGTTGGGTTTAAATATATGTACTATTGACCTCAATCATTCGCTAATTAAATAAACATCATTCATTAAAACTCGTTGCAGAACTAGCGTAAATGCATGAAGCTCAAAGGGATTTTCGGCTTACATGAACTTGGAATTGTGTGCATTAGTTGTGTACTTCAAAGATCCTAAATTACATAAACTTGGAATTCATTTAAAAATTAAACCAAAAATTTAAATGAGTATTAAACTTGAAATATCAACTGTGTATAATTAAAGAGATATTTTATATAAAAATATATAAAATTGTATTCTATTAGAAATTGAATAACTTTGTAATTATTAAACGGTTGTAATATAATGTATACTGAAATGTTCGAGAAGATATATAATAAATAAACTAATCGTGTGTTTGTGCGTGAAAAATTAAGTATCAGCCAGTGAAAAATAACCGATCGGGTAAGAGAATGGTCAATATTTAACCTTCTGTTTTAACAACTAGCGTTTGAATCCCTCCACGAATATTATATTTATGCTGTTTTAAAATCATGTTTTAATTGCATTTTCCTTCCTATTAATCTCCGTGTAATAAAAGGAAACTGAGAAACAAAATGCTGCATCCACATGCAAAAAACTCAGCATTTCAATTGTAATTAATTTCAATTGCAAACAATTTGTTATAAAGTACTGAATATCAAATCTATACAAAATGCTCAAAAAGTATCACACAAATATGTACAAATATATGTGGCAATTTTTTTTCAATAATTGTAAAATACTGTATATATATATATATATATACATTTTTCTTGCAAAAATGATTGCATTTTCAGGTGATATCGTTTGAATACATGTAAGTGATAAGATAGTTCTTACACAAAAAATAAATATTTTCAATAATTTTATATATATATATATATATATATTGTACTTATTCAAAATGCAAAAGACTTGAATTTAACCAATTTTCGATTTTATAGTCACCACATCATTATTTTCACAATTTAAGTTACAACATTCTTTGTAGAAAAATGACACAAATACATTCCTTTTAAGTTTCCGCTTTACCCAGTTTTTTTTTCCCCTATAATACTTAGTGCCAAAAAAGACAAGCTTTCTTCCTCACATTTACTTTAACTTAAAAAATCTATTTGATCAAATCTAACGCAATTTGAAATCTCTTTCGTCTTTTTTTCCTCGTAGTAGATTCATCATTTGAGTTTTTACGACATCAACCTATGACAGAAATTTATTAACTTTGCATCAAAAATGCATACAATGTTTGCCTTAAGCTTTCAATAATGTAAATATAAAATATAATTCGAGTGAATAAATTGTGGGTAAAAATCCAAGCATTTATAGAAATGAATAAAAATTTTCTCCATGAACATTATTAATGATACTTTCATGTGCAAAAGAATAGTTTAAGCCATTTAACCTTCAATTTTATAAGTGATTATATATAATAGTAAACTGTTTTTATGCAAACTGTTGTATATTTGCTACATTTTCTAATAATATTTTTTGGGTATTTAAAACATGTAAATCATATCAAAAATAATTATTTTTGACGATTTTATATTTTTTGATAAGAAAATAAATACATTATAATAACATTTTGAGTTAAAAATAAATATCCATAAAATGTGAATTATTGAAAATTTTTTACTAAATTTTTACATTTTTCTTGCAAAAATGATTGCATTTTCAGGTGATATCGTTTGAATACATGTAAGTGATAAGATAGTTCTTACACAAAAAATAAATATTTTCAATAATTTTAGCCTCTAAAATGTAAAATTTCTTTAAGCATTATGTTAAATTTATTGAAAAATAATTTTACCATATTGTACTTTGTACTATCGTGCTCTCATATCTTCCTAACTTTTCAGAAAACAAGCTTACAAATTAAATAAAATTTTCTTGTGTAGCAAATTAAAGTACGATTATTTACCATACAAATTTTTATATAAAACCACACAAAAGATCATAATTAAAAAAATGTTTTTGATTATAATTCTTTAGAACAATGTGTATAAGAATTTTATTCATATTGCGTAAGTCATATACATAAAATGAAAATATTGTTATTTGTTATTGAAGACATGTTATCATTTTGTTTAATTTCATTTTTGAGCATCCTAAGCTAAAAGATAAATAGTTATACTCAACACTGCATTCTAGTTCGTAAAGTAAATCATAACACAAATATTTACACCGATTTTATTATAAATATTTGTTATGCTTCATAAGCCTTAATACAGAAAATCATGCAGATCAATATTGAAATTAAGAAGATCAGTTTACATAAAATTTTAGTTAGTAACTCATGAAGCAAATCATGATAGAAATATTAAATTCAATTTTGTTTCAAGAATTTCCAATTTTTTTCTGAAAAATGAATTGTTAAATATATTAGTGTTTTTCCTAACTCCTAAAATTAATAATGATATAAATATTTGACCCAATTCCATGTTAAAAATTTGCTCTACATCATAGCTTTTAAAGTCAGATAGACTAGTTGATCTATAAGATTTTGGTAGATTTTCTAATTCATAAATCAAATAATAGTTCAAATACTTATCCCACTTTTGTCACAACAAATTGAAATGCTTCCCAAATTAAAGCATAGATTATTAACTATATCAATGTTATCTAACTCGTCAAGCAAAATCATCACATAATTATTTCGCTACATTATTTCGCATATATATTTGCTTCGATGTAGTTGCTAGAATTTGCTATTCTTCATAATAAGTAATTTAGAGAAAGTTAAATAAATCAATTAATATTAACTGTATCAGAGTTTATATA
>JAPDSC010132166.1:0-16843 GCA_026290005.1 Latrodectus geometricus | reverse complement strand
ATATATATATATATATATATATATATATATATATACCTAATAGTTTAAATAGATTTTCTAAGTGACGAAGAAAACTATAATGTAAATCCTTATCATATTAATTTATTATATTTCATGTATATTAGTATATATTGTCAGAAGCATCAGTATTTCTTAATTCGTAAAGCCATATTGGTCCTGATTTTGTCACAAACATTTCTTGCTTTTCATATTCTGAAACATAAACAAATACAACATTATTTTCAAATTTATGTAGAAAATAATGTATTTGCCATATATTTGACATTACAATTTGTTACGCTTCATGAAATAAAATATAAAAATAAATGACACAGTCTTTTCTAATTTATACAGTAAATTATGAATAAATCATTTTTCGGAATTTTGTTGAAAAAATTTGCTTCATAAAATGAAATATAAAATATTAAATAGATCAATGTTTTCTGACTAATGTAGTGGAAATTAGAACACAAATATTTTTAATTTTGAGGAAACAATTTGAAGTGTTTCGTAAAAATTATGAATCAAGATAAATAAACATTTTGAAATTTGAGAAGCAAACCGAGCGGAAAATATTTGTTTCAATTTTATCGTAAAATTGTGTTGTCTTCAAACACTGATATAAAAACAAGGAAATAGATCAGTGCTTTGTACCTAACCAAAGAGCAAAATATTGTTCCGTCATTGTCTTAGAAACGTGGCATAATTTTTATGATCAAATAGCAAAGAATAATACTTTAATTTTAATTTCTGCAGGTAATCACTAGATTTCAGATGAAAATATATAAAATTGCCATCTATTTTTGAAAAAACAACAAGTATATAATGTGAATGTAACATGTTTTTTTCTAAAATAATAAATTCAAATGTTATAAACAATGTTTTCCTGACAAATTTAAATAAAACTCATTAGTTGGATTCATAGAAAATGTCAAATTCCTTAAAATCATTGATTTTCTAAATTTAAGGGAAATGTAATTATAATTCATTATGATCAAAAATATTTTATTTATTTAAACATAATTATATATATATATATATATATATATATATATGCTAAAATTCAAATTTTGCGTAACACTATATTTTCATTGTTTTGTCTATTTGAGTGTAATTTATGAACTAATTGATTTCATATTCGAATTTATCACCTTCTTTCAAATTTCTCATATTTCTTTATATGAAGGAAATAATTTGGTTTTTTCAAAACGCTTCTCTTTTTTCAGTGACAAAAACAAGAAAAATGAAAATTAAATTAATTTCTAACAAAAGAACATTATTTTTTATAATATATAGCACAATGAGAGTTATTATCAATTTCAAAAATACTTTTCTATTACTTCGCTATTTTTGGAATTTTTCGTAAAATTTTGTATTTCTTTTTAAATAAATTATCATTGAATTAACTTTATAATAAATTTTTTTGAAGCTATCAAATTTCTTTTTGTCGTATAACTCCTTTTTTCTTTCAATGAAAACTAGGATCAAATTAACCTTAAATGATTTTTTTGAATTTATGTCTCAACAAACAATTATGATGTGAATTTTTAACTCTCTCAACGATTTGAAACAAGATATATTATCCAATACAAGCACAAAAGGAATATAAGTGCTAAATGATATATATATAAGCCTATATGAAGCTTTGAAGTAGATACTTTTTTCATACTAAATTTAAATATTGTTTTCATATAAAAAAAATCTTAAGTATTTCACCCAATTACCATTCATGAAACAAAAAATATTCAGCAAGAAAATGCTGAGAGTTTTTTGCAATATTTTTTCTTCTCTTTCATATGCTCTACAGTCGGTTATAGGCCAAGACAGTTTCTCCAAGCCTCCTCCACCTGATCCACTACCGGGCAACAGCTTTCCATTGGTACATCCCTAACAGTTTAAGGTGTTTTTCCATCCATCTAGTATGGGGTCTTCTCTTTCGGCGTTTTCCTTCTATTCTTAAAAAAGAATTTTTTGTAATGAAAAAAACATTATATCTATAAATATGGCCTAGCCGTCCAATATGAGAAAATTTTATAATTTTTTACGGTGTGGGGATCATTATATTTTATATAGATTTCCTGGTTGTATAAAATTCCCTATTTATTTTCTTTTGGTGGTCCCAAAACATTCCTCAATATTTTTTTTCAAAACTCAGTTGTAAATCCTCATTTGTCTTGTGAAGCACCCAGCTTTCAGATCCTTAAAAGACCATAGCTTATCACCTAGCCTTCAGATCCTTAAAGGGCCACAGGTCTTATATTGATTTATTTTGGTTTTTATTCTAATTTAGATTTAGGTTGACTTCTAAGCCCATAGAAACATCTGTTTTTTGGTCATAGATAATCTGTTTAATATTTCAATTTTAATGATGTTGTCACTTGAGTTTATCATGCCCAGATTTTTAATTTGCTTAACGGTCTCAAATGTATAATTGGTTATCTTTAGAAGGATATGTCCATTGGTCTATTTGTTACTATCATAAATTGTGTTTTATCTTCATTGATCGCCAGGCGCATCTTCCCATCTGTCTTCCCAAGCAAGACAAAGGCCTCGACAACAGCCTGCTTTGAGCTTCTAATTATGTCCATCTTGTAACATTTAGGTTAATAATAAATATGGAAAACAAATATTATTTTAAAATATTCATAGTATTCCTCATTCGATTCATCATTCAAAAATAGCATAAATCTAAACTGTGTAATAATTGTTCAACGTTTTCAATAAGTGGCAAAACATTATTTATCTTACTGAATTTTATGATAGGTAAAATATTTTTCATTCTTTATGACTTTTAAATGATAAATTTAGTATTTCAAACATAATTTACAATAAAATATTTATACATTTTATTTTGCTATTGTATTATGATAAATTAACTTTTCCTTTTAATAATTATTAATTAAAAACTATTTAAGATTTACCAGATACTTTGTAAAAAAATGGATTACATTATATAAAATTCTCATATATAATTTCCGCGTAACCTTATTCGCTTTTTTAGACTTTTTTGCTTTTTATTCTGTGACTTTTTAATTATTACTATTTTTTTGTTCTTTTGATCATCTGAAATTTTGAAGATGTTGCCTTTAGTACTTCTATTATTATTAACGATATTCATTCCTCAAATCGGAACTATCTTTAAATATTGGGAAGCAGGAGAATATATAAAAATATTCGGAACAATCAATTACTTATTTTCACTTTTTACTGTGAAGGTTTCCTCATAGTAATAAAAAGGAAAATTAATTTTTTAGTTTATCTCCCTTCTAAATCAATTTGAACAATCATTAATTACTCCATTTTACTGAGTATGAATAGAGAATGTAAATTGAATATGTATTAAAACAGAGATAGAGGAAATACTCCGACTTGACTGACTTCCGCAGAATTAATGAAGGCAGTGTTTATGCTAAATGGAGAGAAGCGGAATAATTTATATTAAAATTTAGTGTTAATTGGCATCCTTATTAGATAAAAATTTGTTAATCGCATTTACTGACTCGGAGGATTCGGATTCTGCTCATCATCGTTAACTAAAGACAGCCTCATAACAGACAGTATTACCGATAACAGGATAATATTTGTTGTGCGATGATTAATCTACTTAACTCTTTGCTTTAAATTTTATTGAAACTGATCTCATCTTTAACTCGTAATTTATGTATGTTGAGGTTGTGTTTAAACTCAATTCGAAGAGTTCAGATTACACAATCATACTAATTAATTTATTGGTGTTATAAATATGAATCCTTCTTTATTTTTCTTTGCATTTTTATGTTCTTTTATATATCATTGTATATAATGAAATTATACAAGATAGGTACTTTAGTCCAATGTAGCATTGGTGCTATAGTAGATAATCTAGCAGTCAAGTTAAATTGCAAATTATTTGACATTACAACCAAACCATCTAAAGCCGTTTTAAGGCATTTTAATATTTACTGCGTAAGGTTCCTTCCAGGAGAATTTTACGTAGTGGGTCCTACTCACAGTTTCATAAGTGAAGAAATCCGGAACAAGCACCCAACCCAACAGACGTGCAGGCAGAAGACAAACGATTAACATCCATCTTCTATTATTCAACAGAGGGCTCTATTATTCAACAGAGGTTATCACAGCTGAAGCCTTTAGATCATCGAATCAAAAGTTCCTTCAAAAAAATTACTACCTTTGGAATTGGCTCTTCTAAGATAATGATCTATAATATTAATTAAGGTCCTTTCATTTATAAAACACCCAAGTTTCCAGATCCATAACAATGAACCCTAAGAAAGTAGTAACACAACATTCCTTTCCCGTTATTCAACATTGGTGGAACCCAGGATCTTCCATATTGATTAGAATGGTTCGATGACAAAGCCACAGAGATTCTAATGCAATTCAAAGCATGATTTTTTTCTCTTTAACGTAGTGAGCCTCAAATTGTTAAAAAAGAAATAAATTTTTAATTTGTACTCTATCATTTCAAAAGTCTATAAGCTAAATTTAAATATATGATGTTCATATAAGACTAGGAAACACTTACTCATATAAATGAAAGAAGTGTTTTTCATGCCTCGCTATTCCAACAATTTTTAAGTTTTTGTCTAAAGAAAAAGAATGATCGCTAGTAGAACCAAGCATATTTGCATGTGTATTGGACAAAGCACTCGTTACAAAAGTAAAAGACGTCCTCAAACTAGCTTACATGGGAATATGCTGTAGTCTTAATTACTCTATGTGTGCAAATCAGATGATTTTATTCGAAATTTAATTTTGCAATAAAGGATCAGATATCAAATAAAATTATCTGATCATAAATCTTGCGACAGATTAATCCTCTACCTGAAAAGAATTTTGGAATTGTTCTTTCGATATTCTTGCAATTGCGAGTTTTGGTACTATTCCTTAAATTTTCTCGCAGCAGAAACCTTGAGAATCGTAGTCCTTGGATCTTTTCCGCATCCAAATTTTAGAACTTTTCTTTGAATCGTCGTGGAATAGAAAATTTGGGAACTGTTCTTTGAATGTGCTTGAGGTTCAAATTTTGGAACTATTCTTAGAATCACTACATGATAGAATTTGGAATTGTTCCAAGAATATTCTTCAATTGAAAATTTAAGAACAATTTCTTCCATTCTTTAGCGGTTTTAGATCTGATTTTCAAAATTTTTGTGATTTTAATTTTTGAAGCTGTTTTTTTAATTTCCTTTCAATTGCAAATTTCAAGACTATTCTTTGAATCCTCTTATGATAGGAAATGTAGAAGTTGCTCTTTGAATCCTCTTGCAACTGCAAAATTTTAGAATTATTCGTGGAATCATTTCATGATAGAACACTTTGGAACTGTTTCCTAAATATTCTTCAGTCATAAACTTTATAACTATTCCTTCACTATTATATATTTTTAGAAACAGTTCCAATAACCAGATATCAAAAAAATAAATGTAAAGCAGAAAATTCTTCAAATTATATGAAATATAACATAGGAACATTCCTTAAAATATTTGGCTGTTTTCGTAAATTACAACTGCATGATATAAAATTTATTTCAAGCAAACTGTTGAATAAAATAAGTATCTATACTTTTATAGTCTTAGTGTGACACTGTTTAATTTGTTTATGTTTATCAATTTTCAACAGCATTTTAATTTTTTGCGTTCATTTTATAAAGATCTCTGATGAAAGAAGCCTTAGAAACTAAATTAGAAAGAAAGAAATCGAGGGAGAAGCCTTAAAATTTTCTGAAACTTATCCTTCTATTTAATATTCCAAAATTCTTCATAATAAAATTGAGAGAGACTTTTAATACAAATTCTCTCTCATATATCCTTAAAAATTTATAAAATGTATCTTGTCTTAAGTAATTATAAATCAATAAAAATTTCATTCATTTTTAAATTACGAAAATTTTTATAACCAAAAGGACGAAATTCAATCATTTCAAAGATAAATATGTTGTAAATATACATTTCTTCATGGATTTCATCATTCAGTTTTTTTTTTTTTTCTCTTACAGGAAGGTAACATAAGGCTAAATCGAAATTCAACTGTAACTTTAATCTTAAACGTAAAATTATGCTAATTTGAAAATCAACTGTAATTGCAATTTTAAGATTTAATAAAGTTTCATTCTGAGGAACATGGTCCTACCCCTTGGTTAATCACCAATTTTTAATACCACACAGTGGATGGCCACATACTGGATGAAAACCATTGTAAGTGATTTTAATAACCACCTGGAATAGGTTCATAGAATCCATGTGAGTAAGAAGGTAACATAGAAAACTCCCAAGCAACCCCCTCCCCAATAAATGTACTTGCAGAAAAAGCAAAAAACACAATGCTTATATACCATTTCTCAACATTGACTGAGGTAGTATACACGGGACCTTCCACTCCAAATAGCTCATTTCTACCACCAAGTAATTGTGAGCTAATCCGGCAAATATAAAGGTTAATGTTCAAAAACATTTGCATAAAAATCTATCATTTATCAACTTTAAACTACTATAACGAAATATTTGCTTTCATAATTTTCTTCAAATTTCATTCCTGAAAATTATAAATATTCTATAATCGAGTGATTTCGAATGAGACTACAGTGCAAGAATTGCAATTTGGAATAACAATGACTGGATACAAACTGGGTGAAAAAATAGATTTATCTTTCACGTACATGTGTATCCATCGCGTGTTGCCAGCATATTTAAAAATAAATCAACAAGATATTAACTTTATCTTAAATCTACTGTTCAAGTATATTTCAAAATTAGTAATTAATTTTGTATAAATTTAAATTTCAACAATTTTCCTCGTACAATTGTGCAAATTGAAGAAGTAATATGTAATCTTTTGGGGAACATATGCAGCATACTTTTCTATTTAAATTAAGTGTATACATTGATACTTTATAATGTTATTTTAATTCTATGCTGAAAAACAAACAGCTTGGTTTTAAGTTATGAGGTTTTAATAATATATTAGCAAAAAGGTAATTATATAAATACTTAAATTTCATACTTTTGTGGGAAAAAAAAAGCAAATGGCTTAGCTTATGCAAAATAGTTACTTAGAGATTGTAAATCACTAATTCTTCAATATTTTATCAAGCAGTTTATTATTTGAAAATAAATTCTCTTGGATAAGAACAAAATACAATAACAGTAATCAGAGCATATTAAATATATTTTTTTTCCTTTTTAATAGACTGAAATGGGAAAAGGTAATTATGTTACATCTTTCTAATAGTTCTTATGTTTGAATCGATAAAATGAAATTTCTGCTTAGATTTATTTTTTATCTATAAAACAAGAATGAAATTCCAATCCACTCTGCAATACATTTGACAACACGTCAGAGTCAATCAGTAACTGCCATTTTGGAATAAGTAAAATTTTATTTTTTCGTATAAGTTCTTCTCTTATTACCTTGTTTCTCAGAAACATCAGAAGAAAAAAAACTAAATTGAAGTAGTGGGTGATTTGCAAAACGACAGTTCTTCAAATATCATATTATACTTTGAAAAAAAAACTATACTGACGCTATTTTAAATAAGTTATAAAACACTAAATATAAAATCTTTTTCATCACATGGTAATAAAATCAATTTAAATGCAGCAATTTATTTACTAAAGAGGTCCATTTTAAACATTACACAAGAAATTTTAAAAACTAATAAATTTTTAATTTTTTCTCTATAATTGTAAATCAATGCATCACAAACTTAATCAATTTCTATCATTTCATATATACCTTACTTCCCTTATCAGTGCTAAACTCTAAAATACTTTAACTAGATAATTCATTACACATCAGATTAAAACTTAATCTTAATAAATCTACATTGTTTTTACTGCAATTTTTTATAATTCTCGTCAGTGTTAAATCATGAAGAAAATAAATTGTTATCCATTGCTTTTATATACCTGATCAATATTGAATCCAAAGAAATCTTGATTGTAATTTAGTAAATTTTTATGCTTCGTATTATTGCTTAGTCGTAAAAAATATAGATAATGATCACTGTATTTTTACATTTAAATAATTTTATTTATTAAATTAGATATTATAACATATTTCTCCATATGTTATACATCAAATGTAATTTATTATAATAGCATCATGTCCTAAAATAGAAAATAATATTTTTTTCACTACATTTATAAAAAAAAATTCTTTGATACAACCTACCTTCCAATCTAACCATTTTATCTTTCAAAAATAAAAAAGTTCGAATGTAAATAATACATTTTCTATTTCCTCTTTTCTATCTTTTTATTATTTTTTAAAGTATATAAATATTTCAAGTCTTAACGATTTCATTTGTAAAAACATTTAATGAAAATGATAAATTTGATGTATATACTTACTTTATTAATTAAATATACCTCTCAAACTTATTATGTGTCAAATTGAACAAAACATTTCAGTTTGAAAAATAATGTGACACATTTGCCTGTGAAATTTTAGTTTCTGTCAACTTTAATTCCATTGTATCATTATTTCTATTTTCTTTATAATTAATTAAAATTTCTCCAAAATGTAAAAAGTATAGTTAAAAGTTCATCTAATTTATTACATTAAAATAAATTATTAGATCAATACACTTTTGCATGCATAAATAAAAATTTAAAATTCTTTTGATTTGTAATTCCAAGGAACCATTTATATTTATTTCATCTTAGAAATATCACAGGTATTAATTTATTTATAAAGAATGCTTGACGAAGAAATTATTTTTTCCTCTCTCATTAAAAACTGAAAAACTTCAAGCTAATTTAATTACTTTAAAAAAATATTATTTTTTCTAATCTCTTGTAATTAAAAATTCAATTCAGGTAATTAAAAATTTACATATTTCCTTTCTATTTAAAGTTTCGTTATTTCTAATTATTTTTATTAATTTTTTAGAGAATGTTAAAATTTTTCTTAAAAATAAACTGGTATGTGATTTTGAAATAAAACAAAGCTTCCTTAAATCAATTAAAAACTATTTATCTTGCTTTAATTTTCTTAAAAATTTTTAGATTCATTAATTGTCTTTAATTAAATAAGAGAACAATTTTGTTGTATCGCTTAAATATCAAATTTAAATTAATATAATTAATAATCAAAAATTTTACTTACTACAACGTATACTGTAGTAATTCGTAGGATCATTGTATCCAAGTGAAGAATATCACCACACTTTTGACTAAGGGATAACGGTTCGTTACCTAGCTTAACCATAGACATAAGTACATGGACGAAAGGTTGAAAAACATTAACGGCCGTATTCACCAACCAGAGTTAAAATAGGTTTCAGGGTAAAGGGCGAGTTAAGTCATGAAACCTTATTCACCGCGACAAAAACAGTTATTAACTCGTCTATATTGATCCCTAGAATAACCCTACGATTTCGGATAGTTTGCGCCGAGTCGGAAAACAATGGCGAACTTAAGGTGTATGCTTGTTGACATTGATGTGCAAGATTGCTAGCCAATGAGAAGCCGTCTTACATGTCGTGTTCGGTTAACTCCAAAGTTGTTTTACACGGGAATTTCATCGCTTCGTGAATAAGAATCGGCGAGTCAAGCTAGAGTTGAGTTATATCCCAGATAGGCTACACTCAAGTTAACCCGTGTTTGGTGAATACGGCCGTAAGTACATTAAAATTTTCGTTGAGTCCAATGAGTCTCCACAGATGTAGTGTGGCATAAAGAGGAGACTGCCTATCAAGGTGTTAACTACGACACTTGACAGTTTTACAAAACTATGAAGTGACTGGGTGTTTTTAGTATGACTAACTTACCAAATAGGCTAAGGAAAATACACTGCTAAATCGCGTACAAAAATGTTTGATTAAAACTGATAAAAATTAATTAAATATGCTAAATTTGATTTTTTAAAATGATAATTGAATGTTAAAAAGTGTTTGGGATCTTAAACCAGATTAATTTTTCATTTTCCACATGTTAATATTATTAAAAAAAATACAAACAAATGCATTCCCATCCTCAAGATATAAAGAAGTGTATATATAGGTCCTCAAAATATATCTCATGATTATATATGTCATTACTAAAGCCACAGGTTATAAAGAAAACAAATTGATTAGTATTCCAATGAAGTGATCAATTTGAAATACAAGTCAATTTTTTTTTATTTACTTGCATGCGTTGCAGCACAAAAACACATTTTTCCTTTTAATTATTTGCAGATAATTTACTGCTTAATCAGTGTAATAGACTAAATATGAATTAAATGGGCAAACTCAGTTTTAAGTTAAAATAACTCAAAAAGTTATTATTTTATCATTTTTTACATCTTAACTTTCTAAAAGATGTCTATAGTTTTTATAAACTCCTTGATAATGAAAGATCTAAATTTCAAAAAATTTATATTTTAAATCGCAATTCACAAACTTTCAAGTACATATGACTCCCGACTAGTAGAATATTTCCTCTTTTTAGCATAACAAGGGGCAGAAGTGACGGTACTTTATATAATGGAGCACCTGGTGGCCAATTAATCTCACGACTCCACGACTGGGTCTTCGTAATTTAAAAGCAAGGACTACAGAACACCACCAGTGATATAATTTCTTATGGGGGATATTGCGACTATAACATATTTTAGCTTCCCCCAAACGCCATTAGCGAAGGCGAGGGGCTTTCAATTGTGCCGGGATTCGAAAGTACTACCTTCCGACAGCAAGAACCAACGCCCTAACCGCCACCACCGCTGCCATTACAAAATTAAAAAATTTAATCTTTTTGAATGAGGAGTTAGAATATCAGTACTACAAAGATAATATGACACACACTGAGATAAAAATTGTTTATTTATAAAACTGATTTAATAAGTATTCCTCTGAATGATCTGGAAAAAGAAATTCACACAAGCATTCATATTATTTAAAGTATCAAATATTTGAAAATAAAAATTTGATGTTTTAATTATTTACTAGTATTATTTCCATAATTTTAAAACAATCTAGTCACATTTATGGTTAAAAGCAAACTACTGCATTCAATTGAAATTACTCATTAAATGCATGCTTTAGGAAATGATTGAATTAATCGCCAGGCCCCTGAGTCACTTGTTTGATAATTGAATTCGGACAGCTGCCTTGTTTTAACAGATGCAAGTGTTTAGCATTTATATTGACTTATTAACTAATTATTATTCAATTATGAACATAAATGCGTTCACTCCGATAATAGCTCTTTCTTTGTTGTTTCATTGTATATGTCAAGCATTTACATTTACTGACATATAATAGGGAAGAATATATATATTCGCATAGTTTTGTAAATTAAATTAATATATATTTTTTAAAGAGTCAGTAATAATCCCAGTCAATATCAGAAATCCTTTGTTTTAACACGAAATCAGGATTATTTCGCTTTTGAGCATCATAAAAGGTTAATTTAATAGACATTTAGTGGCACAGTCATTGTGGGCACCCAATGACTGTGCCTTAAGTGTAACTTCGCAATTTTAGAAGCTATATCCAAACAGAAAAAATCCAAACCCTAAGGGTTAATTTTAGTTAGAAAACATTTCGACAGTTAATTTTATGTTCTCTAGCCATCTTTAAAGAAAAAGACAAATCCTCAGCTGTATCAGACATAGAACCCTCTATCTTCTGGGGATGAGAATGTTGCCTTTCCTAATTACAATACCATGACTAATCTGATTTATCTAAATGAAACAATTGTAAGATGATCCTTGTAATTTAGAAGTCAAGACCAAGATGAAGGCTCCTGAGCTTGATCTATCAATTTTCGAGATTAAATTTCTTTGAAAAATTAAATTTCTTTGCTCTCCGTATAAAGCAGACGTGGTCTGCTTTATACAGAGCGCCATCTTTAGAAAAAAAATTTCAATTCATTGATTAAGACTAAAACCTGTTACTTTTCGATCAAGAGAATAAATCTATATGGGGCGAAAATTTTTATTTCCAACATGTAAATATTAATAGTTACTGAAACATTTCAAATTCTCCTGAATTCTATTAAGTGTTAGATTATATTAATATACATCTTGAATAATTTTATAATACATAATTACTTACAAATTATTTCAAAAATGCGAAGAAAATTAAATAAATATTTGGATAGTTTTTCCAAACTTATAATGAATCAATGAATATGATTGAATAATTTTAAATCATTGAGATTCAATTGAAATATACACCAAAACGTGTGTAAAAATCAAAGTTAAAGATGTGGTCAATTTTAGTAAATTACCCTAAATGTTAAATGGATTCATCAGCGTACAGCAAACATTATCCTGTCATGGGTAATACTGTCTGTCATAAGGTCGTCTTTCGTTAACGATAACAAAATCCGTTTTATCCTCCTATTCAATGAATGTAGTATTAACAAGTGCTTATCTAATAACGATGCCTATTAACATCAAATTATATATAAATTATTCAGCTTCTCTCCGTTTAGCATAAACACAGCTTTCGTTAATTCTGCGGAAATTTGTTAATTCAGAGTATTTCCCCTATCTCTATTCTAATACTTATTATTCGATTTTACATTCTCCATTCAGTGCTCTTTTATTCCAGATGAAGTGAAGTGAAGTAATGATTGTTAAAGTTAATTTCCAATAAAGGTAAAGGGAAAAACCAATTTTTGATTATCATTTACATTGAGAGGTTTCTTGGTAGAGAGTGAGTACGAGTAATCAATACACACTCAGGACATCTGTATTTTCTCCAATTATCCAAATTTTAAAAAGATCTGTTTTGTAAGAAAAATGTCTTAATTATAATTATGACAAAAAATGGTGAAAAATTCTTTGGCAACTTTCTCAAAAATTTTAGAGGAATATGCATTCTGTGAACTAAGAATTTCCTTGTAAGAAATTAAACGATATGCATAATGTTATGCTCTGTCTGCTAAAATTATTGAAAACTAAATAAACATTATTTTTTAAAGGTTATTAAATAATTGTTTGTTTTAATGGTTATTAAAAATGAAATTGCCAGTCCTGACTCATACGCTATTTCATAAAATTCATAAAATGATTTTGTGTTTCATAAAATGATAAATTCAACGAATATTTTATGGTATTTTTTATTTTAAAAATGCTGTTAATTCATTAATTTTTTGTGTGTGATATCTGAAAAAATAAAGAAAGAAATAGATATAATAGAAAATATGGTAGGGCTAATAATCATTTGCTCAGGTTATCAATATATTCTCCAATTTTTCTAGCTTGAAAGTTATTTGTTAATTTGGAAATATGTTCGTTATCATTATAATAGAAGATATTTAAGAACATAGATACAATATCTTTATAAATATAGGGAAAGCATAGATTCTGTAAAAGAAAAATTTGCTTGCGGAAAGATTCAGAAACATACTAAATGTTCTGTCCCACCTGTTACTGAGAATGTAATGAAACAAGAATATACCAAATCCCTAGCACCTATTAATTTTAATAGTTATTAAGACTAAGAAATTATTAGCATTTAATTTAGCTTTACAGAAGCCACTAAGCACAGAAAACAATCTCTCACTTTTTGAATCATCGTAAATTGATATAGTAACACCTACCAATTTCATAATTTATCTACCAAATATGTACCAATTTCTGTACGATACACCACAGAAAAGAAAATGGAGCATTTTAAATATCATAAACTACCTTTATATGACTGTCCATTGTTATGCCATTTATAGAATTCTTTATCTATGCAATAGATAATGGTGTGTCCCCCCCATTACAGATGGCCCTAAGAAAAAAATTATATAACTAAAACAGAAACCTTCGAAATTTAAGATGAAAATAAATCAAATCGATTTGTCGAATCATTTGTCACAGAAAGCCTAAATAGTAAATTTGTTGCTGAAGGATTTGTTTCATAAACTGATGAAATCTCGAGAAAATTAATTACTTATCACAACTAATAATAAAATAAACCTATTTTGAATAGTTTGATTCTTTATTGCTGTTTATAGAAAATTTCAAGATATTATATTGCTTAACACCATACCGCGCTTTTTATCTCTATTTAACGAGGAAGTAAAAACTCGGAAAAAGGTAATTATTTGCAAATCATTTTAATATTTATAATTCAACCGACAATTTTGATAATTAGTAAATACAGAGTGTTTTCTTTTCCTTAATCCAAATTCTTTTTATACTTTAAAAGCTTAGTATATTAAAATTGTTTTAAGAAACTTTTAGCATTTCTCACAAACTAAGTTTAAAAAATTTTAACAGACTATTTCAAGAGCGAAAACCACGAATTCGCTGAGTAAAAAACTCACTAAGAACTCATCATCATGTAAACATAAAATAGCCTTATCGAACTCATAATATCGTTTTATATAATAGTTTGTCCATGATAAAGAATAACAAGCAGTGATTACCTTAGCAAGGGATATGCCTTCCCCTTACCGAAATGATTGCGTCTCACCGTCTCCCAAAACTCAGAACCAGATTCTCCAATAATTCTTATTGTAAGAATACCCATTCTTCAATCAGCATCTGTTTCTGTTGTTGGGTGCTCTTTGGAGGATGTAATTGTGCCACAAGTCATCTTTCTAATAATCCCACACATTTTCTAAGGGATTTCAATTAAAGGAGTATGCTCTCAGAGTGATATCTTCCCTTTCCAGTAATCTAGTGTTGCCATCGATAAAGATGAAGTTTGCGTCAGTAATACCTAGAAACAGAAGCACATAAAGATGGATCACCTCCTTACAAAAGCAATTTGCAATTACAAAACCTCTGTCGAAAACGTGGAGCTCAGTCCGCCAGTTCTCCATTATACCTTCCTAGATAATAACTCCAAAATCACCATTACAAGCTTTGTTACTGGCGCAAAATCGTGTCCCGACCTCACCAAATCAATTGGTGCTGGGAATAGCTGGTGATATTGAAATGACTCTCATCCATAAAGAGGAAACAATTCTATTGATGAGACGTCAAATTTTGTACTTTTTGAGCCACTATAAACGGTGGCGCCGAAGACCAACTTTCAAAGGGATGTAATATTCAGGGTGGTGGTCTAATAGGACCTTTTTAAAAAGGTGTCTAGACGCAGTAAACCGAGACACTTGTCGCTGGTTGCTGTATACTGTTGATGAGCAATGGTACTTGCTGACTGGTTTCCAGCTCTGTGGAGCGATGTATTGATTATCCTGCAATTGCTTTGCAGCAGTGGGCACCACAACATTTTTAACAGCTGTATCTTTAGGTTGGATAGGTATAAGTAATTGAAATGACGATTTTATTAACTGCTAACTCATTAGCTATAATGGTCACATTATGCTTCTCCTCCATCTTTCGAATAACTCTTCAATGTGGGAAGTCATCCAAGTGATTTCTTCGTATTTTATTTCACGAAAAAACTCATTTGCAAGGAATTTCCTTACAAGTGCATATCATTTTTTAATTTTACTGTAGGCTTGATCTGCTTACATTGACTGCATGAGTTTTGCGTAAACTTACGCTGTCTGTGACATTTTGTTTTCAATATTTTCATATGTATGACCTTTCTATTTGTGTGTTCTTTTTACTGATAACAAGAATCTCTTTTCTGTTATTCTATGGTTATGTGCTTAAAATTTAAATTGTTGTTTAAATTTTGCCCCCTCATTAGCGTCTTCAGTTCTTAGTTATGTGATTGGTACAATGTTGTTTTAAAATGCAATTTACGAGAGAAAATGTAGCATTTCAGACTCACAATAAAATTAGTGATCATTTGATATCCAAAAATATTTAATTTTTGAAGTACATTTAAAATTAATTATTATTTCTTCTTCACTAACTTTGCCTATACATAGTATGCAAAATTAATATCTAACTCAAAATATAATTCATTGCTATTACAAAAAATATATAAATTTTAATATATATTCTTAGTTATAATTCATGCACAAATTATATTAAATAATAAATATCAATTAAAAAATTAACCTCACTTTTCTTAAATTTGAGAATGTAAATTATTTAAAGATTAAATCTCTTACCAATCAATTCCAGCACAGGTTAATATCTAGATTTTTGTTTATTCATTATTATTATACAATACAATAAACTAATGAAAATATGAGCAATAAGCAAATTTTAAAATTATATTTGAATTTAATATTTATTCTCTCAAAGGTTTATAATATCCAAAATGTATCTCAATACACAATATTGTTTTGAAAATATAATTAACTAGTAAATATAAAAAAATGAAATATAAAACACATTAACCACTGATTAGTAACTTATTTTAAAACACATTTAATATTTACTCTTAATTATTCAAGTACGAATAATAATTAAGAATAAATATTATATAGAGAAATATGATTTAATATTTATTCTTAAATCTTACTAATCAATTTCAGTGCAGGATAATGTCTAGCTTTCAGTTTATTCCTCGTTGCCATAAAATACAATAAACTAATGAAGATATGAACGAACAATAAACAAGTGACTTCTGGACTGTTTTTAAACTGCATTTGAGTTTAATATTTATTCTCCAAGAGCCTTACATACCAATGAATCCCCAATGCTTCTAACTTTCCGAAAAACCATTCTAGCGAGTCTTTAATTAAATGTAAATTGCTTCTTGCATAGCAATCAATGGGGCTTATTTAATTCAAGACTTCGAATGGAAGACAAAGTAACATTTCACTCAATCAGCATTTAACGAAGGCTGAATCTTAGACTAAGAAATGATTTATTAAAAAACAACTGAGGATTACTTCGGCTTTGTAATTATGTGCCATCATTTACGTTAATCAAGAAGGAGATTTCTGGAAGAGACGGTTATAGGATCTTTCTCATAAATAAGAACTCAAGGAGTATTATCTAGAGGGACGCATTTAATTTTTCTGTTAGATTTCTGTAACCAGAACTT
>JAPDSC010132158.1:0-12848 GCA_026290005.1 Latrodectus geometricus | reverse complement strand
ATTTAGAGGCAAAGTTTTTCTTCTAAATATCAATAAAGAAAAGAAAAATTGATATTTTTCATGCGTCTAAATATAATATGATAGCAATTAATTTAGTCCATAATATTCAAGTGTTTATCACTAAGTCAATAAAATGAATAACTCTCCTAAAATTTCTTTATTGAAATACATAATATTAATAATTAACAAAAATACAAAATAAGCTCTTAACTATCAATATGAATATTTTTTTTTTTAAATGGTAAGTAATTTAGATCACTTTTATTTCGGTCAGTTCAATTTAAATGAAAATCATGCTTGTTCATATAGTGTCCTTAATATGAAAGTACTGTGGGTGTGGTCTCGTCTGCTAGCTACTTCACCGGCGCGCATAATTTTTCGTGGTAAGAACTTCTCCTTGTATATTCCTTCCTCCATGCCATGGAAGAGTCATAAGTGAACATAGTTCAGTGTAAATTTAGTCAGATGAAGCAAAATAGCTTCATAAGCACGTTCATACAAAATAGTGACTTTTTTTCGAAGCAAACAAACAACGTGAATTCTTTTAGCACGTGTTTGTGTGCGGAACTTTTTTCATTATTTTAACATTTTTGGTCTCATATTCAGTTTACAGAAGTAGCTTATAATTTGTGCACATGTGATTTTGAAACTATCACCTTAGTTACATTTATTTAAGTCAACAATATTTCTGTTAAGATCAAGGTAAGAAATAGTATTTACACTACTAAAAAGTAATTTCCTTTCGCATGTGGTATTTTTCTCATTGCTTTTAGTTTTCTTCATTCTTTAATTCTATGTCCTCACTTTTAAAACTTATAGAAAATATCTTGCTTTTAATGCCGTAGCTCTGGAGTGTTGCTTAAAACATCCGAGGAAAACATTGATTAAAAGTGACTGCTCTCTGTAAAGTAATTAGTATTGTAAATATTAAAGTTATTTCAAAAAATGAAATGTCTTCAAGAATATGTAAAACAATTAAATTTCTGACTGAGTATTAAAAGCATGGATGTGTTTGGAAATTTCAAAAATAATTTTTGCTGATAATTTAGATTACAGTTTTTAGTTAATATGAAAATCTTATTCACTAATATGTAAAATATTGTATAAAATTATATCTCTGGGATACTTTTCTCGATTTACAAATTATTACGCAGAACCTTCGCCAAGAGCGAATTGCGGAGCCAAATCAGCAGTTTACAACTCCAAACTAAATTAATTAATAATACAACGATTTTTGAAATATGTGTTTATTGGTTGCGATTCCATGACAATCAATACCGAAAAATATTTTTAAAATGAACATGCAAATTGAAAAATTTGTCAAAATAAAATAATATATTTAGAGAATAATTTAAATTTGTTAAAAGTATCTTTGGAGATTTTGATAAAAATTTGATATTCTTATAATTATAAGTTAAATATTTTAAAAGAATTAATTAGAAATATGAGTATTAGAAACTAATTTTATACAGGTTATGACAAACTAACAATTATTATTCTAAGCAGTTGCTTCAAGTTAAAATAAACGTTAAATATTACAATGAAGGACATTACTATAGTCTTCTATAATAATATAAGAACAGTTGTGTTCATTTTAAAAGTATAATTTCATTTTTTTAGTAATCCAGTCAAAAAAAGGATTTTACAAATAGACTGAATGAGTACTTTTATTGTTCAAATAATTAATTCTTTATCTGAAATTAAGTGGGAAAATTAATAATTATATACATTAATGTCTGCATGCAAATGTCATAGAAAGTAAAAAAAAAATTATAAATGATACTATTTACGGTTTGATATAGTTGTATTACATGATTAATTGAAATGAAATATTATACAAAACAATCATATATATTTGAATGATATGGCAATAATTTTTGTTTTATCTCATTTCTCTTTTTATTTTTTCATAAGTAAGAATTAAATTGATATTCTAGCATTTTGTCTTAAGGCATAGCTATGATATGATAATAACAGAAATATTCAAAATTGTGATTCTCTTATCAGAGTAAATTAAGTAATTCAAGTTAGCAAGAAAATATATGATGCCATTTTTTTTCTAATATTCACCAAACAGTGGGCTAAAATAAGATTTTACCATCAAAATATATTATAGTTCTTCCATTCCACATTTAACAATTCAGTTAAATATAGAAAATGCTTTAAATGTACCTGTAATAAAAATATATTCAACCCTGAATGAAAAAATAAATAAAAAAAACTGTTTAAAGCTTATATCTCTAGTTTTATATTATGATAAATTTATTTTATGATGGCTGCATATGCAAAAAATTATCTTTAATAATTTAATTTTTTTTATTGGTGCATTCCACATCTGTACTGGTCTAGTGATATCTTTGAAAAGAATAAAAAAATTTTGTGGTTTATTTTCCAAGCCTATCAGGGATAACAAATTTAGTACTTAATTTATTGAGTACAAATAATATGAGAAAAAATTATATTTGTTCCATATTGTTTTGATTTATAACTTTAAAACTGTGTGTCCATTAAATATTTTAAATAATCAAACTCCATTCAATAATCATTGGTAAGAGTAATTAAAATGTAGAAAGATTACAATGATATGGTTGTGAAAATTGCTTGAAATTTAATATCAAATGCATCACTGAAGAGAGGTAGTGATTAGTATTTTTAATAATTGAAACTGGTTTCTTTAACCATAAAATATAAGAATCACATTGCAGCATGGGAGAAAAATTTTAATTAAAGTTGTTTAAATAAGTGTAAGAAATTAGATATAAGATTGTAAATCTAATTAATGTTTTTATGTTTAATCCTAAAATAAGGTATATATATATATATATATATATATATATATATATATATATATATATATATATATAATTAAAAAGGAGCAATGAGATTGAAGATAAAAACTTGTTGGTATATGATACATGTAAAATGTTTGTAATACATGCAAAACTAAGTAAATATTATTGTAAAGTATAGCAGTTTTAAATCACATCTGGAATGCATGAAATAGAAAATTCATCAATTAATAAATCCTTTATTTCTTGATAGTTATTTAACCTAAAATTACATATTTGTATTTAAATATTGTTTTCTAAACTTATGAATGATCTAATTTCAAAATAGGAATGACCCCACAACTCTGTTTAATCAATCTTTAATGAATTGTTAAATCTGATATCAGAGAATTTAATCTGATCCATTTTATTCATTGAGTTAGCTCCTCATTTGTTTATTTAAAGCATAAAAAATCAATTAAATTTTGTGTAGAAAATGTAATTTTTAATCATAATTGTAAGAGATATAATTTATACTATCCATATCCCACAATTATGGAAAATTTTTATCACATTTTTAGAAAATCTCCTGTAATTTATTTATGAAAGCGGAATGTGAACCACCCCTTGTAATTACAAATTCAGTTTACACTTTGATTCCCAAGAACCCTCAAATAAAGAAAAGTAGTCAAAATTCAGTCTAAAGCTAACTTTTCTGCAATCAAATAGGAAGATATAAAGTAAGGTTGAAGGGAATTTGTGAAATTTAAGATTGTAAGTGTTCATTTTCATAAATGTTCATGTAGGGAAAAGTATAAAATTTGCAAAATTTCTTATTTAGTTTTTGATGCTAATGATAGCTGCTTGATAAATAAAAGAACATGGTCATATATGTAGAAATCAAGTTAAAGTGAATAAATATAGGTGTTACAGAAAAAATTGATAACTTTGTAATATGAAACAAAATGTAATATTCTGCAAGAGGTTCCATTGCATCAGTTATAATATAAAAGTTAAGCCTTTTTATTAAATATTTCCAAAGATAAACATTTTCCAAGAAAACTTTAACAAATCACTGTTTTGTAGGGTGCTAATGGGATTTGTAAACTGATGAGAAAATATTTATGAGTAGCAAAGGAAAAAATTTTCAAATTATTCCTAGAAAATAACATCTTTAAAAGTTAATATGAATATATTTAAATGTTTTAGATGTATGAAAATTTTAATTTCAGATTGAATGTAATTTTTATTAGCGATAAGATTGGCAAAAACAAATTAAAAAAAACTGAAGAAAACCTAAAAAATATTATCTGCCATTTTAACTGTACATCCAAATTAATGTATCAATTAAAACTACAAAAACAAATGTTAAAGAAATTATCAGTAGAATTGGAAAAACTGAACTTAAATATGCCCTCAGATAAATTTGATTCAACTTTTAATATGATTTACAATTCCTTCAAATAAAGAGATTCCAGGCATTAAAAAGATAGAAATGGTCCTATGTTATGCCAACTTTATCTGATTTTAAAGAAAAATAGAAAAAAGTAGGAAAAAAAATAAATGTGATTGTATCAAATTTTAAAAATGTATGTAGAATTCTGTTTTTCATATCTTATGAATAAGAGCATATTGAATAGATCAATGAGCAAAAATAAATAAAAACTCAAATAGAAATCAATGAAGAAAATAACCACAGGGGTAATACTTGGCTGAAATAATGAAATATTAGAATCATTTTAAAACAATTTAAAAATGGTTACTAATAGAAAATGTTATCTGATATAAATTACTTATCTCATTTTTAAAATGGGGAAATTTTTAGTTCAATGAAAATTATGGATTGAGTATGTAAATTAGAGAAAGTATCTATCTATCTATCTATCTATATATATATATATATATATATATATATATATATAGTGTGTTTTTAAAGCATTACGCTTTCTTCATGTCTTCCTGCAGCGTTAATATTAAGTAATTGCTTGTAAACATATACTGATCTCGTTCTGAATGATTTCATTTTTTAATAGTAGAAAATCAGGTCATTTATTTTCTGCTGTGAAGAATTTCCTTTATTTTTTGAGTTCTCTTATATAATTAGTTAGTTAAATTATTATACTTATTAGGATTTTTAATGTATTTTATAAATTAAAAGTTATAAAATACTTTTGAATTTATTACATTAGCTAAACGTTTTGTAATATTTACTGCATAAATTTCTAATTTCAATGAAGAGAAATTTTTATTGTTAATTTTCTTACTAAAGTTTAGAGATTTCCTTTTATAAAGATTATTTTATTTGTGAAGAAAAGGTATTATATATTATCATTATAAATGACAGAAATTATAAATTCTTTTATCAAAGTAAATATAAAGTGTCAATATTATGAAGAAAATATATTACAACTTTTCTCAAAAGAAAAGTTAAAACAGTTTATGCACTCTGCTGTTTTTATAAAACTTTGATAACCGAATTATAGGGTTTGTACATTACCTGGAAACTCATTGAATTTGATTACTTTTTTCTAAAACCAAGGAAACTCCTTGAATTTTATATTGATAAGTGAAAAGCTGGTGAATAACTCTTGGAAATTTTCCAATTTTTATCTAATCATTTAAATAGCTTCTGACTTGTACATTTTTTTGAAAGTTCATAAAGATGCCTATAAGAATTCACATATTGTGAAATTTGTGTGGATTTACAATACTGTGAAATTTGTTTGAAATTATAAACGCTTCTACAATTTTTTAATCATGGAATGTATGTTACATTTATATGAAGAATTTTAAGGAATGGAAGAAAGTAATTTATGCTTTATGATATATTTTGTTTCTATAAAAAAATTTATAATCTTGACCATAATGAGACTGGTTTTCTTACTTTTTGGATACATTTCTATCTTTAATTTAGTTTGACTCTGTCCATGGAAACTATTAAACAAATGATTTAGATTAATAAAGTTAATTTAAAGTAGATTTATTATTTCAAACATGGGTAAGTAATTTATATTGGAAACAAAATCCATTCACCTTTGCTCTATTTCAATTCCTAAAGTTTTTTTTCAATATTAGTTAATAGAAATTTAAGTAAAAGTTTAATATTATTTTTTAAATTGTGTGCTTATAAGTAGTTGCAATTTATTCATAGTTGTGATTTTTCATTATAAAAATGAGAAACTAAAAGTTTTCTACTGTTATAAATTTTTTAATTATAATTATTATCTTATATGTAAAAAGAATGTGTATTTTACAAACTTTTGTAAAATTCTAATATTTTAAGGATTATAATTAAAGTAAGAATTTGGTAATATTGCAGTCATACTACAGGAATAAGATTAATTAGGAAACAATAAAATATTTAAACTAGGATCCAATAGTTTTTCTATATATCAAAATACTTTATAAAAAAAGTCACCTTGAAAAATCAAGCCTGACTTGTACTGAAGGATTATTGCTCTGCCTTCCATTCAACAGTTTATCGGTTCAAAATCTGTTTTGGAATGGGTGTTTGTAATGGCTGTTAATCCACTTTAAATAGTAGGTTTGTTCTTCTGTGTAAAGAATGTCTGTTGAATGACAAAGCAAACATTGGAAAATTGAAGTCTGAAAAATCTTTTGGCTTCTTAAATGTATTTTTTTCTATACTTATTTTTTATTTTAAAGGTAGATATTCATCTCAGACATTATCTGCAGCAGTGTAGTATTTTGATTTTAGGTGACTATCTTCTCCAACACCCATCTGTCTTTGTTCTTCAATTTTTATTTTCTCCTCTGTTGGGGTTCACAGAATATACCTTACCTAGATTTGTGTAGGCCCTCATAACCCTTGACAGAGTGGTCCTTGGAACACCCACAAAGTTCACTAATGTTCCATTGAGGCAGGTTCCAATTATCATATTTCTTTTCATAACGGAAAGATTGGATATAATCATATTTTGCTAGGAATATAATTTTCTCATGCAACTCTCACATTACCAAATGCTTGACTGATAACTTTCATTTTCCCCACTACTAGGTGGCACACAGTTGTGACACGAGACTGCCATATATTGAACGGGTAAAGGACTCATTTATAAATGAGTTTTTCTGTTATTTTGTTCTATACCTGATTATATATATATATATATATATATATTCTAATTCAGATTATATATATCTATTTTTGAAATATAACTGTTGATTAAATAAACAGATAAATATAGGATGTATGTAATGGTAGGTAATGATTTAGTAGTTTAATAAAAGTTTGAAAGTAAACAGGAGAAAATTAGTATTTGTGTAAAATCCTGTCAACCAAGAAAGTTGGTGCAAATATTGCCAAAGTGACACCTAATTTTTTCACAATGTTTTTCAGTGTACATGTAGTGAGAATTAAAACATATGATTTTAAAAAAAGTTGTGACAGTTTTTTTTTTTGGAAAAATAGTCAAAGGTATTAAAAAGTCATTTATTTTAACTGTATAAAAATGTTATTTAATTATCAAACCTAAAAAGAATAACAAAAATGACACTACACCCTATTTGATAGTTGTTAACACTTAGCATAAAAAAAAAAAAAAAAAAAAAAACAACAGCTAAAAAATGTAAGCTACGTGTATTAACTAATTTGCCATTAGAATTACGTCTACACGTAACCATGTCAGGATGTTTTAATAAAAGACTGCAGTTCAGTAACAAAAAACAAATTTATTGAATATCGCGCTTATCCATTCTATGACAGACTCTCTCGGTCGACGTACATCAACTCTTTTTTTTTTTTTTTGTATTCGCCCTCTAGCGGCGATTTCACATTTCTCACATTCGGCCAGACTGACCTTACAATTGTCCTCAATGGTTAATTTAAAATTTATACTTACTTGCTAATAAATATAGATTTCTTTAACATTAGCATTGAAACGTAGCTAAACAACATAATGAGATATAAAGCAGTTAAAAAATACCAGATTAATTCAAATGAATAACAACTATATTTGTATTAGAGAAGTAATTATTTTTCATTCACACAAACAAATATTGTATTATCATTAACAATAAATTTACATTTTCCATTAAAAGTAGAAAAATTATCATATAAGATTTTTAAAAAAGATGTGTTAAACATATATAATAATACTAACTAATCTTTACTATTAAAAAAAAAACATTCTGAATATGTACAAAATAATAATACAATCTTGTTTTTCATTTGAAATTCTTATTTAACACAATTCTTAATTACAGCACAATTATTTATGACAGATGTTTACAACAAAATAATTGAACTTAAAAACATAATAAAGTATTCACAAAACAAATTTTAACCAACTTTCATACTATTTGTAAATATTTCAGTATACAATAAATCATCTTTGGAATTTATTCTTAGAGTCAGTAGTCTATTACAGTGGTGCGCAAACTTTCTTCGACTGCGACCCCTTTTGTAGAAAGAAAATTTTGGGCGATTTCTAGAGAGATAAATACTCACAAATACGATGTATATTTCTTTCGTTTCTCATCGAATAAAAACATCATCATATTTGACTCATATTAATTTTATTAATAATATTAAGAAAATATTTTTATATAACACAAAAATCAGTAAATTGCCTTTTAATGAGATGCATGTGGCTGCAAGTTTCTAATTATCTCATCGATGTTTGGATGTATGTTGCTAATTACCATTCGCATATCATCTTCAGGGTTTAAACGCGAGTGGTATTTAGTTTTTATTGAAACTAGTTTGCTAAATCCAGTTTCACATAAATACGTTGATGCAAATTGTATTAACACTCTGTAATATCAAAATATCAACTAAATAGCTAAACTTTCCTAGCCAAACTTCATTGATATAATAACTTGCAAATCTATGTTTCTTTTCTATTAAAAACATGTACATTTCATTTCTGAAATCAAATATCCATCGTAGTATTTTCCCACGTGAAAACCATCTGACTTCGGTGTGTAACAGTAATCTCTCATACGTTGAGCCCATCTCATTGCAAAGTATTGAAAAAAGACGGTTGTTGCATTTAACTGACTCAGCGGCTCATAAAATTTCAAGTATCTGCGAAAAATGTTTCCTCTGTAAAACCAGATATACTACTTTTTCGTTCCACAGCTACTTTTCTAATACAAAAATCGTCGACTGTTTCCTATTTTCATTGGGAATATTTCCTACCCCCCTGAAAACTGTCACATCGCTCAATTTAGAGGAAGGGGATGTCACTTATAACTAACTACCCTATCTAGGGTTGTATGTATTTACCTATTTGCCAGAAAGAATTGTACATCCCAATAAAAATGGTTGAAAAGGAAACGTATATCTTATTTTTGTATAAAACTTAAAAAGCAAAAGTTAATAATAAATAACTGTTTTTTGTGTAATTGAAAATGATTGAATAAATTACTCAGTGTTTTAAAGTAGACTTGGTAAATAATATGAAGTTCAAAGAAAAGCGGTATCCACACAAATTATGATGTTTTAGATTTCTTACGCAATTTAATTAAGAAAGTTGCTCGTCACATTTTGTTGTATATTTATTATTTTCTGTATAATGGAAATTTCCCTTATTGAAGAGACACAGAAGTTTTTCAAGTTTTTATTACAGTAGAATAAAATACTGCTAGTAAAAATACATTTTCTCACATAATATTTTTCTTACACTAGCAAATTTTATTTTATATGAACACATTTCTATGTAGTAATCAGTGTGGTAAGTATTTACATGAAAACAAAAACCCTTGTTATTTTTCAATTTTTTATAATGTTATTTTCAAAAAAATTAATTAAAGCTTTTTAATTTATTTATCTAATTGTTTTCAGTTTAATCAATTAAACATAAGAAAACTTGCATAACAATCTGAATAAATGTGTGTAATGTTTTGAGAATTTCTTGGTTTATAACTATATCTGTAAAATTATTTTCATCTTATATTTAAATATTTAGAATAGTTTTTTAGCCCAAAACAATTAAATATTTACGAAAAAAAGGATTAATTTCATTCGTGTATTATTGTTTGACAATACAATTCTTTCATGCAAAATACATGTAGATAAACTTGCATTATATAACATTGTTCTGTATAACTGAAATTAAGGAAATTTTAACACATAGTTATATTTGCTGATTGTGTACTTTCTTAATTCTGATATTTCTTATGTATTTACATTCTAAAACAATATTATAAAATCATTTGTTACTTTTACAATTTTTTTCTTTTATATTAAAAATTTTATTTAGATATTTTAACAAGATATTTATTAAAGTTGTGTTTTAATTGAAAATAATTCCAAGTGATAGACGAAATATAAATTGCTTAAAAAACATTATTTGTTAAGTATTCAATATACTTATTCTCATTAACTCAAAATAACATTCTATTATTATTGAAGCAATCTGGTGAAATTAAAAATGAATTTGAAACTTAAAGGAATTTAAATTAAATTTTTTCAATAGATGTGACAACCTTTTTTTTAAGAAAATTTTCCGAACACTTTACATTATTTGAGAGAGATTATTGCCGTTTTTATTATATATTTCCTTTCACCTGGAAATACATTTTTCTCAATTCTAGGAGTTAAACACTTTGATAGACCTCATAGTGATTTGAAAAATATATACTGCTATTTAGTAATTTATACTTATAGAAGAGTTGGTGTGTTGCCTATAAGCTCAGAGGATACGTAACATGAAGGCGAACAATTGATATAATTGAACGATAAAAAATTTAGCAATGTACTTCAAGCAATGTATTATGTCACATTGCTTCCATTTTAAAAGTTACAGAAGTAGAAATTTAATAATTACTTAATGCAAGTAAATAAATACTTTTCAAACCCTTTTAATATTATAATACTTTCAGCACATATAGCAAATATGACTTAGACTATTTATGCATTATAAAATTCAACAGTCTAAATGATTTAGATATTTATTAAATTTATTAATTTATTTAATTTTTTTCAACCGAACTAAAAATATATTACTTATGCTCTGTTTTCAGTAGATAAGTTTTTTTTTTTATTTAAAAGCTTTAAAGCCCAAATTTATTTGCTAAATTGGTTTTTCAACTCGTAACTGAACAACCTTAGATAAAATATCACTTGTAACAGCACATGAAAATTGACTTCATTTGTTAATCTGAATTGAAATATATTTCAGTGAGTACTACTAAGTAGCTTAAACTGTTACGTTTAATTTATTCCAATATAAATGGAATATTTTTTTTCCACAAGTGCATTACTCGAGTTATTTTTTAAATATTAGTCTAGCGTTCATGAGCTGAACTTTATGTCTAATTATAAATAAAAACAAAAGAATCCTTATAACTTAATTTGGCAAAATCACTGTAAGAGAAAAACTTATAAATTTATAATGAGTTTCTATTGTCTTACATTTAAATTTGCACAATATAATATGTAACACACAAAATACTAAGGATATTATTACTTCATTATAAAAATATTTTTATGAAGAGTTCTTGCATTCGTAATATTTTATTATATTACAAATGCAAAACCTTTATATAATTATCATATATCTCTACTACATAAAGTTTCCTAATTAAAGGGACATTATATGTATTAAAAGGAGATTTGAATTTTTTAATTTCAAAAACTAAATGAAAGAATTTATTGATTTACTTATGATTTTTATTGATCTAAATTTCCGAAAATACTTTTGAAGGTAATGTGCTCTGTTAGTTCTTAGTTATTACAAAAGTAGAATATAATCATCAATTTGTGGCAATAAATTAGGGCGAGAAAGCAATTTCTCATCTATTTAGAATAATCAAAAAGCTTTATTTACATAAGTAAACATTCTCCCCTTTCATTCTTTCCCTAACAGGAACCATGCTTAAATCGTAAAGGAAGTCACACATGAATAGTTTTCTTCCTGGAAACAAACTTCTTTCACGTATATATGAATCCGTTTGAAATAGTATTGTCGAATACTTATAAAAAGTTCGCAAAGGTTTAATGAGATTTATTCAGTAAGGATTAAATGAATACATATAATTAAAAATAAAAACAAAAGAATATTATTTAACTTGGCAAAAGATTTATATGAAGAAAATTGATTATAATGAGTTGCTTTCTATTGATTTTTCAATTCACGTAAAATAATACATAACAATATACCATGAATTATTTTTTCCTTCATTATAAGAAAGTATTTTTACAAAATGGTGCTGCATTCGCAACATAATATTAAGCGCTCGCGCGAATGAAAAATATTTATATATTATCTCTCTTTTATATATAGTCTCTTAATTTAAAATTTGAATTTTTATTGAGAGATATAAGTTTTCTTAGTGTATTTATTCTTTATTTCTTAGTGTATTTATTCCTTATTTAATGAGTCTAATCAAAGACTCATTTTACTGTCATTCCTAAAACTTATCTCAATTGTATTTTTCATGAATTTATTCATATTTTTCATGAATATCATTTTAATGACCCAATAAATCGTATATTGAATATACCACTTTATGTTTAAAAGATAAATTTGAAAAAGTTTTTAATTGAAATAAAAAGAGTAAAGTAGATATTTCACGATTTTACAACAAGAAATTCTCTGGTTAAGATTATTATATTTAAGAATTTCTTTTATATCTAATATGGACTTCGTTAAAGATAATTATTTGTAGAATTAACGTATTAATAATTTGATTATTTTAAAAATAAATTTGGTAATAAAATAATTACTTTTTGTAGGTTAAACGTTTAATTGATTAGAAGTAGCATTAATGTGATTTCAACTAATCACTTATATACTATTTCTAAAGGATCATTCAGTTTCACACACCTTTTAAAATAAAACAGCTAAAACTATTTTCTACATTAAAGAATAAAATGACTTTCACAGCAGAACAAAGATAATATCAGAAATTTTGTAATTTCATTTTTACTGGAGAAAATTTCCAATCACGTAAGATGCTTAAGAAATACTATCTTTTTAATATTGATATATATTAAATTAATGACTTTATATGATGTAACAGTAAATATTATTGATATATTTTTCAATATTATGTTTAATTAAAAAAGGAATATAATAATTATGACACATGTATAATATTATCGCCTCCAACTCT
>JAPDSC010132150.1:16543-26563 GCA_026290005.1 Latrodectus geometricus | reverse complement strand
AAGCAATCTTAAAATCCTCCTATTAAGTCTTCAACACAAAGTAACAATTAGAAGTGACAAGTAGCTATAAAATGGCGCGTTCTAATCGGTACTTAAGTCTAATCGAATTCTTCGAAAATTATCAATTTTACTTATTTTATCTTCATCTTAAATGCGTGCAATTTTCTTTTATTGCGTTCTTTTTTAATAGCATCGACGATTTTCACAAATTGAGTGAAGGGTTGCGAAAAGCGTTTCTAACTCGATTTGTCGAACAGGCCATTTCGAATCAATTTGTTCCTTCCCGGTAGCTTGGTCACTTCACTTCTTTTCTCTCTCTCTCTTCCTTCATTTGTTATCAAAAATGGATTTCGCTGAAGCAGAATGAGGCCTTTCGTGTAGAGCGATTCGTTCCAAATGCCGTGAAATTATCGCTTTCATTAATGGCCTCTCATGCTGGAATCGTCCCTGGAAGGAATTTGAGTTATTCTTTTTTCATTCTTTCCGCTAATTGGATGTTTTTTCTTTCTTTTGTGCCATTCTTCAATTTTTTTTATATAATTTGCTTATATTGCTTAAGCAATTCTTGTTAAATGAAAAACTGAATGCTCACGTCAAAGATTTTTGTTTGGATATAGTATATTAAATTTAAATAACTACCGAAACGGATGAAAATAAAGATCATTATTGCTAAAGAATATATATTCTGGAAACATTTGTTACAATTTTTTTTTTTTAGATTTGTTCATTTAAGACACAGCATCATTTCCACCAAGTTTCCATGAAATTACTTTATTTAGGTTAATGTTTTATAATATTTATATCGCTACAAAACTACAAAACAATATTTATCATTTTAGTTTAAATTTATAAATTCTTCTAATATTTTGTAATCATATTTTTATTTACAACCTATTTAAATATTTGATTATTGAATTGACAGAAAGTTATTTTCTTTAAAGTCTCCATCATTTTTTAGCTAATCTAGAAAATAGACCGATAATATCAAATATTTTTATATTTAAAAGGCTTACATCTAAAAAGTAGATGATTAAGAAAGAGTGATTGTCGTTATTTTGTTCTGTCAATGCATACTCAAAATGTAATACTGTATTGGTTATCCACCGGGACCCAGTAAGGTACAGATTTATTATGACAACAAAATATTTAAGTCTTCGTGAATCGTTTGTCGCTCAATGATCTTTTTTTGTACATGAGGTCTAATTAGACAGATCCTACAGCTTAAAGTGGATTCCGAAACACCGTGCACACATGTCATTTATGGGATTGAACCTACGACCTGTGAAACCGAAAGCAGGAGGGATAGTCACTCAGCTACCTGCTCGTCACCATTTTTAGCGAAGCAACTTGTAAAAAAACTCAACTATTTGAACAGAAATGTCCTGAATTTTCATATTTATTTATTGATTGATTTAGCTTTTTGGTCGGTTTTTTTTTCTGCAATCAAAATTATGGTTAGTTTTCAGATTGTGTTATTTGTAGAACAAGTGAATTATTCATTCAGTAAGTAATACGTAAAAAATTGAAATTTTTTTTAAAAATTATACTTCAGCTATTATACAAATATTTAAATGCATGCGTAATAAATTTAATTGCTTAGAATATGCCCCCAGAATAGCAAAATTCTATTTTGAACGGCATTCTGAATTTTAATTTTTATTACAACTTTTTCAGCTCATACGCTTGGCAGCTTAAAATCTATATTTAATAAAGAAATGCCAGGCTTCTTCAGGCACAAAAGAAACAATAAAAAATGAACGCCTAGGATTTAAAGACATGCAAATAACTTATTTCAATATTTGATGACTGCAAATGTGGGAATAAAAAAGGCGTTTCCTACTTGGATGCATTTAGAGCGGAGATGAGTGATAAAATTTTTCTGATCCTTTGAGCGAAGTTTTTTTCCTCAAATTCTTTTCAACTATACGGTAAAATCATCTGTAGTCAAAAAGGATAACAATCCTATACCATTGAAATCTTCTCTGTCGGAGAGAAATCATGTGACTTAGCCAAGTCTAAGAAAATTCATAGCAATCCAGATATGATTTTATTGAGAAATGAGTTAGTGTCAAAGAATGAACAGAACATGATGTAGTCCAAGTACTGATATTGTATAACTGTGTGTGAATGATTATAAATGAGAAATACTCTGCTCAAAACAATTAAAAGATATTGTGGTTTTATGTAAATCTTGTGGCTGGGAAACTTTTTAGCTGATTGATACATGGTCGTCAGACGTAGTAGGTTATATGAGAATAAATTACACATGTTTGGCAGAAAAAAATGCATTTTATTGCCCATTTGTGTACAAAAGGAAAAAAACACAATTTGTGCATATGAGAGAAAAAAATAAGAAAAGGTGTTTTCTTCAAAAGAGATCAATTTCAGGAGAGGGTATGGTTTCCACGGACGTCCAGCAACGTTGAACACATTTGAGGCATGGAGTCAATAAGGCTATTAATCACGAGTTGGGGTATTCTGTCCCACTCTTCCAGAAGAGCTCTTTCTAGTTCTTGGAGAGTTTGGGGGGGGTGGAGAGTAGGGGGAGGGGATCAGCAACTCGTCTTCCTAGAGCGTCCTAAATGTGCTTTATTGGATTTATGTCTGGAGAACACGCTGGCCATTCCATTCGTACGATTCCTTCATCGAAAGGAAAATCCTCCATTAGGTTAAGACGATGTGGCCTGCAGTTATCGTCCATTAAAATGAAGACATCTCCGATTGTTGCAGCGTAAGGGACTACAATAGGTCTGAGGATCTCATCTTTCTGTCCGCGACCAGTCAGAGATCCATCTCGAAAGATATAGAGGTTTGTTCGCCCCTCAATGGAGATGCCACCATACACCAACACTCCCCCACCGTCAAATCTGACACTTTCGTGCACGAACGCAGGACTATTCCTACTGCCACTGTCCCTCCAGATGAAAATACATCGATTATCAGGATGAACAGAAAAACGGGACTCGTCAGATAAAAGAACATTGCTCCATTCATTTCTCCTCCAGTTCAATGCTCTGTTGCCCTCTCCCTGCGGTCGCGACGAAGCCTTGATGTTACTTTAACATATACCATCGGTCGGCGAGCATACAGACCACACCATGGAGCAGGTTTCGAACAGCCTGAGTTGAAACCATGGTGTCAGTAGCCGAGCGAAGGTGTTGTTGGAAAAGAGTATCGTTCATATTTTGGTGTCTCCGAGTTGTTAACACTAAGTGACGATCTTCCTTGGCCGTTGTAGCCCGTCTACGACCTTGCCCTGGTCTTCGGCCTACACTTCCAGTCTCCAAAAAACGGTTCCAGATCCTGGATATCACACTTTGTGACACTCCAATGGCTTGCGCTACTTCGGCTTGAGTTTGGCCCCCTTCTAACCTACCAACAACTCTCCAACTTCTGAATCAGTTAAAGGATTTCGCTGAGACATTGTACTCATCGAAACAAAACAGTCACTGAATGCCGATCATTTTTGTCATCATGGCCTTTCATACAGTTGAAAGTCAAATTTCATTCACTGCCGCTGCAGCGACGTTTTTGACGTCGAACTCAAAATTAGCATACTCCACAGTTTGAAAATTAGAAAAATTTGCATTTGTGATTCTCTTCTCCCATTTTTGAAAAAAAAAAAATCGCTTATATATTTATTTTATAAAAAACTTACAATATCCTTTAATTGTTTTGAGCAGTGTAGTTACCAAATGAGACGATATTTTAAGAAATAATTTTTATTTTAACATGTGTGACCAACCATATTAAATCCCCTTGCTACTTCTGTATCCCAAAGGCACGGCTTGTCCACTTTTAGCTTTGCGCCATAAAACCCAACTGACCAACCAATCATTTGCATCCCAGAATACTATCTTTGGAGAATGTTGGAATCACTCTAAATCTCGTTACGTTTGGATACATGTCTGTGGTAGTTGTGAAGACTAAGCTATAAACGGGATTAACCTCTAAAAGTAGCTATTCAGCCCAGAATAAAATTGATCGAGTTTGGCATTACTGTAATCTGGTTTTAGGTGTTTTTGCATCAACGTGTTGTTGTTACTTATGACACTTAGCGAAGACAAGCCCACCCGTGTAGGGACTTGCCGAATAAAGTCAGAGTGAGCATTTTTCGTTTTTGAACAGAGCAACCCTATACGAGAGTTGAAATACAATTTTTGCTCATAGATAGCAGCACCATCTGGGTCTTCCAATTTAGAGATTGAAGCCTAAGAAGAGCTATTGCCTGGCTCCAAGTACGTCCAAAAATATTAATTTGGAATCATAGAGGACATTGCGACCACGACAAATTTTACATGCCGCAGTCGCCATTAATGATCACGACGGATCTTCGGAGTAGCCGGGATTTAAAGTCGCTTCCTTCCGGTAACGAGAATGACGTCCTAACCAACCAAGTCACCGCGGCCGCTTGCATCAGCGTACTTCACTGCACTTTGCCCATAATTAGACTCTAGTAGTAAGGTGGAAGCAGCCAGGTGGAAATCTTCATAATTCAGAAGCAGTCCCCCCCCCCCCCTCCCAAAATACTTGGCCTGCTGCTCTTAAAGGGTTGAAGGTGTACAACCATAAGACGTAATGATAAAATAAAGTTTAAATTTCACTCTATGCATCTAAAGAAGAGCATGCTGGACATATGTATGGGTCGCGAGTTAGATTATTGATGATCTGGTACAGAGACAGTTTCCGGTACTGACCCTACCGTTACTATCTTCATACTGATATCCATTATTAGTGACCCATTGCTTCTAACCTCTTGCAATCATCATATTTTGCAAACCTACTGATTGGGTGACCAATCAGCCTTTCACTTTGATATCATGATTTTTTTTTTTTTTTTTTTACTTTTACTTATTATAATGTCAAACCTTTTTCTAAGCATTGTTGTAGTCACGAAAAATACTCATATCACCTGTTGAATACCAAGTTCACAGTTTTGCTCAGTTCCCTCTTATTTATTATTAGATATCGAATGCCCACCATTCCCGTTTAATTATCCAAAATGTAAATTTTATGACAATCAGTTTCTCCTTAGTACTTGGTCCTTTATTTCGCATAAAATTTATATAATATATATTATTGTATATGAAAATACACGTTCATTTTAGAGAATATTCAAATAGAATTCAAATAGAATATGGTATCAATATTTCTTAAAAATATTAATATTCTGTAAGGTATGTAGTGTGGTTTCACATTAAAATACAGTTTAATGTGCATAATATTTTATATTTTAGTTTCTGTGTACAAGGTTTTATATTTAAATATAATCCTAAGTAACAATAAATATCATTTTATAAATTCTGTCAAGTAACAAATAATTGTCCCCAATCTGTTGCACAGAATAATATAATATTCATCTTTTGAATGAAATGCTTATACAGCATTTCAAATGAAAAATTCCGTTATTTTATATTTGTCCGTTATGATACGCTGTTCTCCGAATTTCAAAAAGATGATGTGTTCAAAATAAATCTTATATATTTAATCCTATCATTTTTTTTAATAAATATGAATGTAATTCCAAGTAAAGAAATACAAACCAAATTGGAATTTCATGTTTACGCTTGCAAATATGTGTATGAATAATTACAAAATATATGAATACAGTTGACACTTTAAATTCTATTTTTACATTAACAAGTGTAAACAACTAAGGATTTATGCAATTTGTTTTCTTATTTATGTGTATAGTTTAATAAATTTTATTTACACTTGTGTAAAGGTTTTCTGCCTAATCTATGAAAGATATTTTATACATTGTTCATTAAAACTTGTTGTATATTCCTTTTTAATTGTTATAAATTTTACATGAAAGGTTGTTATTTAAAATATGCTCATACTTGGAATTAGAAAATATGTTGAATCGAAATTTATTTAATAACTAAACTAAATACTATTTTTTTAAAAAAAGTTTTTAGATTTCTATTTTAAAAACCATTTTTATGACTTTTGATTGCTGAAAGTCCTGTATTTCAACTTACACGCAATTTCCTTTTGTGCTAATTGCATACTTTCTTTTGTCTACGCCAAATAATTACCTGCTGTGCAATTCATAGAATAAATATTTTTCCTATACAAGATGAAAATAAATATTCATTTTAAATTTTATTTATATACAAAAAGTTTTTAACTACTCTTTACGAAATAAAATGCTAATTTTTTTTTCCATTTTCCAAATAAGTGTATAAACGTGATATTTTATAAGAACTTTTAAAATATGTGGTAGATTTTTAGTATCCTATTTGTTGTGGCCATTTTCTGAACGAAAATATTTTCTAGTTTTTTGATTTGATGTATACTTGATTCCTTATTTTACTTTAATTAGCATTTCATAATCAATTCTTAGAATTTTAGGAAGATATAGTCAATCTATTTTGAATTTTATAATTAATTAATTTTAATTGAAAAGTATATTTTTATAGACAGAACTAGAAATAAGACTAGAAATACACCTATAAATATCTGAATCGCATTTCTCTAATACAACAAAAATATGCAATAAAAATTTAAATATTTCTGTTCATATTAGATTCACATATTTTATCATTGAATAGCTCTTAAGTTTTACTGCATCGTATATTTTATGAGATTTCGCACCATTATAAATTTATGTACACGATTTTACCGAACGGAACGGGAATTGTTCTCAAAAATATGCTAATTAAATTCAATCTGTTGCAATATATTTTGGGATAGAATTCTTTATCAGATTTTCTATGAATTTCATTGTGATGATGGATTTTTATTCGATATTTAATATTTAGTCATATTTCAATGAAACATCTGTTATTCTGATCTAAATAAATTTTTACAAAGTCATGAACATCGCATTTAAAAGAAACAATTATAATTTTAAATAATATTTTAATGATTTCTATTCATTTGTTTTATTTACTAGGCATTTTAATTTCAAAGGTAAATGGAATATTTTAAAATGAAAGGGCCTTAGTAAAAAATTTTAATTTTCATTTAATTTTTAAAAGTTATATTGACTTTTGCTGAAATTCTCCGTTAAATTAATTAGTTTTAAGCTCTAAATTTTATATAATATATGAAGTATGATTTAAACTGTGTGAAATTGTATTTAATAAACTCCATTATTTAAATTGAATCTTATTGTTTATTAAGTTTCACTATTATTAATAACATTTTAATTTGAAATATAACTTAACATTTTGTCATTTTACATATTTGTTTCAATTGAAAAATTTATCATCTTTTAGTCTAAATATGTAATCTATTAGAAATATTTATTTTAAAGAAAGTGCAATTATTTTTAAATATCATTTTAATAAGAAAAGGATTGTTATAAATACAGATTTTTTTAACCACTATCTGCTGATAAATAACAAATCTGATAACTTTTTCATTTAATCTATAATTGTATATAATTTTTATTTCTGAGGATAAGTTATTTAGGAATTAAAATTCTTAAAAATTTAAAGTTAAGTTGTTATCATAATTGGAATTTGTATTCGACCAACACATTTTAGGCTTAAATAATTGCATTGTTTTGAATTTCTGTTTCATACGCTATTGTAATTCGCTCTCTGCAAGTAAAAGTTTAACTAATGCACTGTCAATTTTATTCGCTCAAAATAAATCAGGAAAAATTCTTATAGCTAAATAAAGCCATTTTTGAGAATATAGAATACAGAGTCGTTTAAAGTTGGGGGTCATTAATGAATTCCAACGACAAAGCTAATTTTGATTGATTGATTGAATTTTGTGATTGATTGGTTGATTGATTATTTTGACTATGAGTATATATGCTGTGTCAGACTCCTCTAAACGTGATTCTTCAATGTATTACAAAAAGATGTTATGCAATAATTAGTGCTTGGTCCCCTTAAGTTAACAATAGCCTTCCTCCAATCTGTGCCTGATTGTGTATAAGCAGAAATAATATAACTTTCGAAACGATAAAATTATTTATTTTGTACGGTTTTGCCAATGTATTACTACATTTTTTTAGCATAATTTCTACTTTTAACTTGTAAGAATTTTAAACAAGCTTCTTTTCTCTTTCTCCTGGTAGATATTTCAATAATTGTTGGACTGACAAAAATAACACTGTACTTATTAATAATATTTATACTTGATAAAGGACTAGTTCCAGAATTCAATGTATATTTTTACTTTGCCGTCATCCTTGTATTTATTTCTGAGCAAGTGAATATATTATTTGGCTTAGTTATCTGATTTATGAGGTAAAATATTTTGTGAAATATGTAAGGAAATGGGTCTTTTGAAGCTACTCTTGTAGGATCCAAGATTATCGGAGAAATTTCTTAGATTCAATATCAGTCATTGCAGATGTGTTTCTACTTTCTGCATGCATATCTGTCATGTGGGTGCGTGGGAATTTTCCGGAAATATTCCCACGCACCCACATGACTCTTTATTTAAATTGAATCCATTATTTAAAAATTCCATTCATTATGAAAAGTCCTTCAAAGGGCAATAACACGTGATGAAATGTTTAATAATATCCTTCGGTAGTTAGGCTAATATCTGTCAATGTCGTGTCCAAACTATGGTAGGTGCTCGAGAATTTTCTAGATAGCTCTCTATCTAAAATGTTTATGTGACCTTCTAAAGCCTGAATACCTCAGAAATGCTGCATTGTAATACAACATATGATGACGTTTAATAATAGCCTTACATTCAGCTGTCGGTCTCTCCAAAATCTCAAGTTATTTAGGATTAATTTTTATTTATAAATTGAAACTTTATCAGCTTCATCTGTTTATCATCTATCAGTTTCGATCTGCTTTGAAAATATTCCATCCTCATGATTATTTGGTATGTGCTGACCTTTTGATTTCCCATTTGTGGGATTATTTTTTCAATGTAAATTCCAAAAATTGAGTTTAAAGGTTTCATATAAAATTCCGACTGTTTTATTTTGAAGAAATTCATTATTTTATAAATCTAATTACGTAATAAAATTCGATACCGATTTTCGACAAATGATATATTGTCCAGTGACATTACAGTAGATTCGCTTCGATTGTGCTTTCTGAAGTTTATATTTAATCTGTGACCATGACGAATTTTTTCTTATTAAGTAAGTTTGGAAGGCAGAAAATCAAATATTTTCATACTATTTTTTGCTCTACTTTAGAAAGAATGTAAATCTCTTTTACACTTGTATCTTATTGTGGCTTAAACTTACACAAAGGTGCTCTCAGTAATCACTTTAATACTTTTACAGGTCGTCCTCTGAATAAAGAGACCATCCCCCAGAGGTCCCCCCATCAGTCTGCCAGTCGCCATGACAACCACCTTGGAGGTAGACCCACCCCACAGGAAGATCCGGACATTAGGCCTAACAGTAAGTAGTACCAAGATATCAAAGAAGACATTAAACAAAGCTGTCTTTCGCAAACGAACATTAGCAAGGCCCTATTGACGCACTTTTGTTTTTATGCACAACCGTAACGGTCAGAAATGTGATTATTAGATTCTCCGAGATAATGTGTGCTAATACATTAACGAAATACAGTTAAAACAATTGTATAGTTAAAGTACTATTAACCGAAAACTATTAGTCATCAAAGATATAAAACTTTATTTATAAATAATTTTATATGTCTGTATAGTACATGTGAATGTAATACATTCAAATTTTTAAACTGTTATAACAGATGCATTGTGAAATAAAAATTTTCTTGCGATAAATTTTATGTTTCGCGTAAACTTCATTAATATAATACACATGAAAACGAAATCTATTATGTTAATAAGATGAACTTTGTGATAATGAAGAGTTATAAAAAATATGAATTCTTAATTATTCTTGTGTTTATTAATTGGAAGAAAATAAAAAGATCTATATGGAAATCAAACACAAATTAGTTATAGACGTCGGTTTTATATTATAATTATTTAATTGCAAGATAAAGTTTCATATGTACAAGTGAATTTTAATTAGATATAACGATCAAAGCGACACATGTGATCTATTAATACATACACACACACACACACACACACATATATATATATATATAT
>JAPDSC010132150.1:0-16443 GCA_026290005.1 Latrodectus geometricus | reverse complement strand
ATATATATATATATATATATATATATATATATATATATAAAGACCAAAAATGAATTATTTAACTTGTTTTTGGCAAAACGTGTTATAAATATGAACTATTATCTAAATAACTTAACAGAATCTATAAATCAAAAATGATATGGTTGGCGAAATGATCATACAGACTCACTGTAGAATTTAGCTAGTAATTGAATAATAAGGACAAATGGCTTTGTCATTTAAATTTATACAATACAAATAAATATGAAAAACAATTTTTATATAAATTATTATTATTCGACATAAATATTAGATTCGCAAGCTATAATTTAACTATTTTTTTCAATATGCCTTTAATAAATATGTTGTTGAACTTATATAAATCTTGTCCATTGTATTAGAAAATACAGCATTATCTGTCAGCAGTTATAATTTTAGAAATCATTTATTTCAAAATGAAGATTGAGAAACTGTGAGAAAGAAAAGTATTTTCACATTATATACCTAATTAAAAGCTCTATAACCAAATATTATTTCGAACTAATATACTTGGGTTGAAGATCAAGATCCCGATTTGAATTTTTCTTTGCATTAAATGATACAATAAAAATGTCACAATTTCGGACAATTCTAATTAGTGTATAGTTTGAAATTTAAGAATATAGAATTCATAATAAGTGTCCTCTAATGTTACGACATTTTACTCAACCAAACTAAAGTATACCTGTGATATAACCAACATTCAATTACGTCAAAATGGGTAACATATTTGATAGGAGAGAAATATTGCAGTTCCTTGAACGTATTATATTTCCCACATAAATATAGGGTTGTCTAGAAAGTTCGGACCGATTTTTAGTAGGTAGTGCAAGAGACCTGACTGAATATATCACAATTACCGAAAACAAAAGACATGTGTACATATTCTAAAACAGATAGCTTCAGACATATTTAGAAAAAAGTTTGGTTACGATTCGTTTATTTTTGTACGCCTTAGAATAGGGTGACAAATAAAGTGCATTATAGGCATTGAATGCTTTTGTTTTTCCGGAAGGGCAAAAATGACACACAAGTGGAAAATAAGATATGCGCTGTTTATGTCGAGGATGCTGGATGAAGGATTTCCCTTAATGGGAAAAATTTTGAATCCTTGGTTTTGATCAAAACAAATTTGGACACATTTTATTGTCAAGAAATCTGAGAGATTCTGGAAAGACGAAATTCTTAAGCTACGCGAAAGATGGAGAAAGGTTGTGGAGCAGAATGCTATTTATATAGTTTAATAAGTGTATATCAATATTTAAATGAGCTGCGTTTTAATTGTACTAAAAAATCAACACGAACTTTCCATATAACCCAATACATTGACTGATGAATTGCCAAATTATGTGAATCGGTAATGGATGCATTACAATAAACAATACCAAAGTTAGAAATAAATTTGTGCGTCGTTGAGTTATATAATTCGATAGGGGGTTCATTAGAATAGAAGAAGCTATAATGTGAACAATAAAACTTGCTATTTAATTTTAATTAATTCGTTGACTCTCTCTTTTTAAGCATTTTGTTTTGGTTTTCCAGTTGTTCCTGATGCCCCTGACGCTGCGAGGGATTACCACCTGATCTACACTGCTGAGACATTGGCAATAGCTGTGACTTCTAGTATTGTGTCTTCTTTGGTTGTCGGATTTATAAGCGGATACATCTTTAGCCGCAGGTGTCGGAATGAAGAAATGGAGAACGTTTACGACGAAGGCCCTTACTTAGAGCAACAGCACAATGCCCGGATCGACCACCGGAACTTGGACACCTTCCTTCCGGCCACCGTCAACAACAAACCCATCAATCTGGTCCTTAACGTCCCGCCCAAAAGTGGCAAGACGGCCAACAGTTCGGCCGACAACAAACCCATCCAGAAAGTGAAGAAGATCTACTTATAGTCTAACTTTGGGATCGACTTTCGTGGATTGTGTTTGTGTGTTTTATGTCAGTGACGTAAAAAAAAAAAAAAAAAAAAAAGTCTGGAGCCACCGTTTTTTCTCTCTCACGTCTGAGTCGACCGTGATGTCCACATACTGCAAATTAAATATAGAACTTTTGGACGCACGAATCGAGTTTAGGGATTGACTTATTCTCAAACTCAGACTAAACCGATATTTTTTTGTCTCAATGAGCATTGCATGTCGCAGTTTTTGCTAAGGTAGAATATTCGACCTTCGATGTGTATGGCATCCCACACCGTCAATTCATTGTTCCGTTTCATTTAAGAAAAAGAACAGGTATTTAGTATTATTTAGAAATATGATAGAGAATCGCGTTGGCAACAGTTTACTTTTGAATGTCAAATTTCTTGAAGCCAGTTTTATTCCAAAGGTTCAACAATTCATCAATTAGTAATTTTGATTGCGACTGAACTCCTGAGGAGGCCACAATGAAGCGTACAATCAATGTTTTCATTTCAGTGTTTCGGAAAGTGTTCTCAGTTTGTGGAAGATGCGAGAGACATTTGGTTTTTATAGTCAGCAAGCCGGAAAGAAGAGAAAAATACTCGCTATAACTTGATGGGAATGGAATTTATCTGTGTGGACAAATGCAAATGTCTCTCTCTAGCGACGGACATTTTTTTCTCTTCTTCCCATATGTAATTGATGTCAATTACATCCATCACTGGCAAAAATATTGCCGACAACTATGCAGTACATTGTATTTGTAAAAATATTATATTGAAAAACTTTATGTGCGCTTTTTTGTCACTAGTTCTTATTCGCCACAGGAAAATAGGATTATAAATATGAACAACGTGGAAAACAATCTTCAGTTTGTAATATCAGAAAAAAATGGCTTCATCCATACTTTGGTGTGTTTGATGAGCGGGGAGAACCATTTCACTTTGAATACGATTTTTTAATCATTGTTTAATGCTTATAAGCATTTTAATCAATTTTAAATAAATATGAAACATCAAAACTTTACCTCTTATCAGTTTGAAATTACAGCAATTGAATTTGACTAACTTAAAAACTAATTATTTGTTAGGATTTTTGTTAAGATAATATCATGTTTTATATAATAAATATGATTTAATTTAGTATGAAAATAAAAAAATTTATTCATAAAAGACAAATATGTAAGGCTCTGAAAAAGTGATTAGGGATTATGCTTCTTTACCGAAGAGTCAAATCAAGTGTTTGCTTTATGCAAAATTTAGTTAAAAATATTAACAAATATATTTTGATTTATGCAATTGGAAAATATTAATAAACTCTTTTTCTTACATGAATTATATCACTGATTATTTCTTAAAGCAGTTTGGCAATAAAAATTGCTAAAAATAATATCTAGCTTGTTCGGATAATAATTTTTGTCTTACAATCTAATTGGATTGCAAAAGCTAAATATGCAGTCGCTGTCTATTAAAATGCGATTAGAGAATATTCACTCTCAGACATAAAAGCTTTATGAAAATAATCATATAAAGCTTATTTATAAGTCAGTTAAACTTTATTTTTGAAATAATTAGGGCCGGTATTATAGTAACCATATTTTGATTATTAGTTTTTTATCTTGATTATTTCAGAACTCTATTTTATTGAAGTATTTAAAGAATGTTCAAAAACGTTCATAATTATGAATTTCGGCCAAACATTTTGTTATGGATTTCACTCCAGTCTTACTGAATAGATGAGTTGGTCAATGGATGAGTTCATTCCACGTTGTTCACTTGTTGTAACGCGTGTAGTCACACAGTTCGATTCCGGGTGAGATACTTGTAAACATCCTGACTCACTCGTTCAATGCTTGCAATAAAATAATATGTGCTTTTTATACGGAATATAATTGTATAAATGTGAGCGTATATAAATATATATATTATAGGGAAATTAATTATGTATAGTTATCATCCAGTTTTACATTATACTACAGATATACATAATCATGTGCATTAACTATAGTACTAAAGTATGTAAATTTATATTCGTGTTCTGACGTTTGTAAGTCGTGAAATTTACATTTGAATTATGTCGGAATTTGTTTTTAAATTTCTGTTTCGTTTTTTTAAAAATTTGGCTGCCAGATAAATAATTTTCGATTTCGTAAACATTGTGGAATATTAAATTATAAATATTATACTATTTAAATGAAAAATAAATTGATTTGTTTAAAAAAATATAATACTATCCACAATTATGTAGGCAGCTCAAATTTATATAAATCAAAATTCTAACTATTTTTGAGAATCTAACCAAAACTGAATTCTATTCATTATTAAGAATATATAGTTCAGTTTATTTTTAAAGCCAACTTTTGTCTAAAAATTTTATTCTATAGCTATGCACATGGATTTTTTAAGTGCATTATTCACCAATAATGAAGGATTTTTCAAATTTTTCTCATCATTTTTTTTCTATTTCTTGATGTTGAGTGATTGACTATAATACCGTCACAATTTGATGAAGTTAACTATGTAGGAATTATGAGCAATGATTATATATATTTTGATTTTTCTAGTCTATTTAAATCCTAATATAAAAAACTTTCTACGTGTCGTTTCATTTTCATTCTAAAAGTTGCCGCTAAAATCAAGCATTGTACATAGAGATTTTATGTTAATTGCTATATAATATGCTAAAACAATTTTAAAAAAAGAGAAAAACTGTGATTTTTGTGCTGTATTTTATAGATATAGCTGTTGACTTTGCATTACATGTGTGGCATTTGTTTCAAGCTTAATGTGCGCTTGTATTGTAACCTTGGAAACAAGAAACATTTTGCACTGTTCTTTCTGTGTGATCTTACTCCTGTACATAAAGTATGAGTCATGGTTTTTTTTCCATTTTATTACACATTCTAATATTCAGCTATTCCTTATATATGAGTTCGATACCCACTTCGGTCCAGTTGCACTGAGACCTAAGTATTAAACCGTTTCCAAAGTGAAAATCCTGGCTGTAACGGTTACTGAATTGGAAAGCAATTTATCTAGTCAAAGGGAAAAAAAACTCCCTACCACCGTTTCATGCAGGGAAAAAGAAGGAAAAAACAGCTGGATACTGTACGAATCTAGATATGAAATATGATCTCCTATCTGGATAAATATTTCTGAAAATGTCATTTTATTGTGTGTCAAATAAATCTGAGATTTCAATAATTTTTAATGAAACTAATTTCCTGATCTATTTAGTTTCTCTTTGTTCAACATTACAAGAATGAAACAGTTTTTATATATCATAATTTATGAAAAAAAAACTGGTCCAAAGTTTGAAAAATATTTTGCTTTAATTTCCTTAAGTCAGTAATTTAATACTTGCAAGTCACAGTTACCAGTGTACAATATTTTATGCATTCATTAATATTTAATTTTACTAAAAATGTATCATTGCAAATTTTAATCTGCAATATTAAGCAGCTATAGCTGGTACGGATTTTAATTTAATTATATAGCTACATATAATTAGTAATGCAGTAATAAGTTCTATCCAAAATACATTATAGGAAGTTATAATTAATCATATTATATTATATTTTAGCTATATATATATTTCTAAGATATTCTATTAAATTATTTGTGAAAGTTTATTTTTTTTAAATAAATTCTTTATTTAATGTTTACTTTATATAATTTGACTTGGAATTTTGATAACTAATAAACTTTGCAGTACCTATACACGGAATATTCCTCACTTATAATACTTGTCTAAATTACTTTTACTGTGAACTGCATGAGACAATTTACAATGCTATTAAAAAGTAAAGTTTAATGATTGCTCAACTTTATTAGTGCCCTAATTATTATACAAAGAAAATATGCTAATTTGCCTCATTTTCTTTATGCTGCTATATTTGGTTACATTTTTCTGATACAGCAGATAACTTACTTTTCAATATTTTTCGTATATTTGATTGGTTGTTTACGTGAATTTATTTCATCGTTGTATCGTTGTATCTTCATCGTAATCCTTTTAATTCTGTAATAATTGAGCATTTCATGCAATTTTATGCATGAAAAATAGTTTACACCATAAAAATTATAATTTCATTAATTGCAAAAAATATTTTTGCGCCCAATATTTACTAAATTATGTAATAAAAATCATTTAAAAATCTCATGTTTTATTGCAATTGAAATGTTTGTAAAATTATTACAAAATATACATGTTTTTAGTAACATAAATATTTTCATTTTTATATTACTAAAAAAACAATAATTGATGAAAAATGAAATTATTTTTTCCATTTTTTTATATTTGTAATCAAATAATTAAAAATTATTCACAATTTTAACAATACTTTTTTAATGTATACAAAGTAATTATATATTTATAAATTAAAATCTCCTTATGCAAACAAAATAATTATTTTCCCAAAGTGATTCATAACTCTGTTTTAAATGCTATTCTATTATGCCTATCTTAATACAGTAGATAAGAGGTTACAAGGTAGTTGAATTACTAATTTTAATTAAATAATGTATATAATTTATAATAAAGTTGAATTAATTAAATAATATATAATCTAATTATACTTCCTTTAACGTTTTTGCTATTTTGAGATGATTTTTCTCATTAATAACTTGGTGTTTATTGTGTTGATAAAAACTAAAGATGATTTTTTTGAAATTATTCTTTCATTTTTAATTTCAAAATCAATAATTTTTAAATAGTGATTTTTTAGAGCATTATTACTATTAACATTAAAGTGAAAGATTGCAAAATATTCCATAATTAAGCATTTTACTGAATATTTTTATAACTTAAGACCAGTTTGAAGTTATCTTTATACAATCATGAAAAATGCTTTTTTCTATGTATCTCAACTTTGAAAAAAAATGAGAGTTCTTCTAGGAATAAAAAGAGATTCGTTTAATCAAAGTATGTAGACATATTCAGAATTGAACATTTAGTTCTAAGTGATTTATTTTATTCTTAAATATTTTTACTCTTGTAAAAGAGAATTGAAAAAATTGTTTTTCAAGTTAGATAGACCTAATTGTGCTGTACATAGCTTCAAATACGATGAAGTTTTTTCTAGTTACATAATTAGTACTGTGAACATTGGTACATACAGTTAGAATAGTACAGTGCTATTAAACTTTAAGTAAAAATAATTCGTAAATTCCAAGAGCCATATGTACTGTTCTAATGCGTCATTTGAACTAAATTTTTTGTTCGTTTCGAAAAGTATTGACCATTTCTTTAAACTAACAGTTCCGACTGTTTGGAATTAAAATTTTGAATTTCACAAAATATTACATTTCTCAAAAAGTGTGAATTCATTTCATGAAATAATTCTTATCAAATTGTGCACAAAACTCAATTAAAATCCGAATGCAAAAACCAGTTATCTCAAATGATATAAAATCAATTCTTTTCTTTTAAAGACCAAAATAAATTCAACCAAATACAAAAAAATGCATAAATTATAAAGTTTATGAAAAATATTTAAAAAACACATTAACGGATTTTTAAAAAATAATACAAAACATTTATGTTTTTGCAGTGAAAAATTAAAATTAACTTGCACCAATTTTGCATAATAATGATATTACATTTTTTAATTAAAGTAAGTGCATTTTCATATACATTTAAATGCTTTTCTATAATAGTATCTTTATTTGCATTTTATGTCATAATTCGTTCTAAAAAAATCAAAGCCTTGAGCTATATATTCAAAAATATGCATATTTTATCTCTTGCTTCTTTATTATAATAACACGAAGCGCACAATATATGAGAAAAATGTGAAAAGTTAAAAATAAAAAGATTTTTGCGTGGTCATGTTATTAAATACGTAAAAAAAAAATTAGATACTTCTTTTTTTAATTATATTCTTAGCATAGACTTAATATTGAGTATAGAAAAAGAGAAAGAAATTGTGTAATTAAAATACATAATTTACACTCCAAATCATCAATGATTATTTCTGTCAGTTAAAATCTATTTAGAATTATTTGTGGCAACATTTTAAATAATCATTAAAATGTAAAATCAAAGTATAACTTTAAGCAGCTGCGTTTGACGTCAACAAAATCACTATTATTATTAATAAATTATTGGTATTTTTTCAATTCACCTAAATGCTACTATTTTTAACCTTGTTTTAATTTCGAATTTGAAACTACTCATTGTTGGCTTTCCATGGCTATAGTTTTCTCTGAAAAATTAATTATATTGTATTTAATTCTTTAATATCTTACATTGATATTATTAAAAATCATATTTTTATGTGTAAAATCTTGATCATATTATGTAATAATTATAGTAAAATATGTGCTATAGTAGAATTGTAAAATTCTTATATACTGTATTTTATTTCAAAATATGTTTTTGTTTATAGTGTTAATGTTGCATTTTTCACTTTGTATTTGTCTACATTTTATTTAACAATTTTATATTAAAAAATTTGTTTTAGAAAATATAATATTTTTATAAAATGATATTCCTGGTATTTAAAGAAAATATTTTGTACCTTTTGTTTCAAATGTGAGTTGAATTTTGTGCAAGTTATATTTATAGAAAAATCAAATGTTTATATATGTGATTGATGAAGAATATTTCAAAACTCCCTCAATTTTTTAAAAATAGTCTCATCCTTATCAGCTGAACCCATTTAAAATAAAATTTAATCAAATATAGATGCATGTACAGTACAATTTAAACTAACAGTACTTTTTTGAACTTAATTAAAATTAAAAAGTTAGTTATTAATAAATTGTAAATTTTTAAATGAGACATAATTCTTTGCAAAGTAGCATTAAAATAAATTGATTTAAATATCAATTACTACCTTTGCTTTTGAAGAACCTATTTGACTGTTTTATAACTGAAAACAATTATTTTTAATTTTAAGACAATATTCTCCAAACTAATACGCTTTTTATTGTTTTCCAAATTTTTTTATATATAAAGTATTTTCTCTTAATTATTTTATTGCTTAACAAAATCATGAAAAAATGTTAATTTCGAATTACCACATTGCTTTAAAAGTTCATTTTATTAATCTTTAGATATATTTTAATATTTAACTATTAGTCAAAGCTAGTGCATTCATACTAAATAAAAATAAATATGACGAATCTTGCTTGAAAAGAGGAGAAAATAAATATTTTTTTGCATCACTCCGTAACTTACAATTCCATCTTCAAAGTAGGCTTAAGAATATTCAAATAAGAAAATTCTTTTCATTTTATTCGAAAACCACGAAATTCTCAAATATTATTACTGATCATTCTGTTTTCCCAACTAAAGTTGTACTAAATATGCTTAGTTAGAGATTCCTGATTTCGAAAATGCTGCAGTTTCGAAAACACCATGACTAAATTTTTAGTATGCAAAAGAATTCCAAACTGTTGCACTTCCGAAATCACGAGTTGATTAGAGAATTCGAAAACCTCCACACAGATATTCGAGAAAACTCGCGAGTGATTTTGAAATAATATCAACCGCAGTTGCCTCCGGGCATCCATCCATTTTGTGAAGTCGATGTTCTAGTAGAAGCGAACGTCCTAGACGTTGTTTCAAAAATTTGGACTTAAAAAAAAATAAATAAACGCTGAAGTTGGCGAAAACCTAGGACGTGTCTAACTGACAAACTAACATTCATTCATCATTACAATGTGCTTGTTCTACAATTATTTAGGAAGTAAAAGTGAAACGTTATTTGAAACATGCTTATCATATTTTTTGTCATCTGTGTCCTCATGCCTGTTGTAAATGTTTTCTCATAATAAAGTCAAATGACATAGAATACTCGTGTCTTGTTTCGTTCTTTCTTGTGTCTTCAATTACATAGAATACAAATTATCTTTGGTTTGCTTCGGTTTTACCAAGGATGATGTCCTTCGGAATCCGAAACATGTTCCCCATGACTAGATTAGAAACAACAACAACAATGTATCCTTGATTATTCTTTGAAATATTAGTTTGGGGAAAAAGAAATCCATTATTTTTACGTGAACTATAAGTTTTTATTTACATGTTTCAGCTAGCTTTGTGCAAATGATTTCAAACTGTTTTGTGATTGATCTTTAGCTTATGGACCACTAACATGCTGATCAACTTCGGATATTTTTGTGATTTTATTCATATTTTTGGGGATGAGGCTGCCTTTGTGAGGTGTACACTCAACATTAAATATACCTGGATAGAATCGATGAAACTAAAATTACAAGTAATTGGCTGTTATAGAATCTGAAACACCATTCCCTATTTTCAACTGCTTGACTTGTATTTTCAGCTTTATCAAAGAAAATTTGTTAATGTATTGCATTTTCTCTTTGTTGATTTTTAATAATCTGTACCATATAACTAAACAGACCAAATGAAAAAGAACAGAAAAATATTTTTTTAGTGTGACATTGATCTTTCCATTGAGCATAAATCTGGTATTATATAATCGATATTGATCAAGATATCAAACACTGAAGTCATTGACCCTAAAAATATGGATTTCTTTTCCCCCAAACTAATTAAAAGCTTTTATGAGTGGCCTTCTTTAATTATAAACTACCAGTTTTGAAATGAAAATTTTTTCCTGACATATTCAAAATTAATTTATCATTACATATATAGTTTCAGTAAATGAATATGCAATTGAAACCATGCTATTTAAGATTTGTTCTTTTTTAAATTTCTAAACCCAAAACTGGTACCGTTTATTAGTGCAGTTTTTAATTTAGGAATATTCGATTATATTGAGCATATCAAAATCAATATTTATCATTACACTCATAATTTCAATAAATGAATATGCATTTTTCATTTAAAGAAACTGTTTCTGTTCATCATTAATTTTCTAAATTGAAGTTCAGTTTATTTAGGAATAAAAATAATACATGGTAAAAATTAGTTACAGCATACAAATTCACATTTAGCTTCTATATGTTCTATTTTAGTTTAACATTGTCATTTCACTATAAGCTTTAAAACATGATAGATTTTAGTTTAACATTGTCATTTCACTATAAGGTTAAAACCAAGCAAATAATCATCGAAAGTTTAAATAGTCTGAACTTAAATTCGAAGAATATTACTTTTCAACTAGAATTGATTCCATGATTTCCAAACCATGCTTTTCAAATATACAGCAATTTGAGGATAACTTTGAATTGTAAAATTGAGTTGCTGTAATTTAAGAAAAATTGAGATATTTCGTTAGAATTGTGTAAAAATGTTTAATTCTTTATAAGAATCGTGGTTGAATTATGCATTTTGGAATATAAGTTCAATCTTGATTATTAGTGAATGACGAGAAAGACATCTTGCTTCATGACTGACAAAGATACTTCGAAGTGATAGCTGAAAAGTACAAGTTCAATCATAATGACGAAAAATGAATCTTGCTTCCTGATTGGCAAATATACTTTGATCAGCATAGTTGCTTGGAGTACAAGTTCAATCTTGACTATTAGTGAATGACGAGAAAGAAATCTTGCTTCATGACTGACAAAGATACTTCGAAGTGATAGCTGAAAAGTACAAGTTCAATCATAATGACGAAAAATGAATCTTGCTTCCTGATTGGCAAAGATACTTTGATCAGCAAAGTTGCTTGGAGTACAAGTTCAATCTTGACTATTAGTGAATGACGAGAAAGAAATCTTGCTTCATGACTGATAAAGATACTTCGAAGTGATAGCTGGAAAGTACAAGTTTAATCCTAATGACAAAAAATGAATCTTTCTTCCTGATTCCCAAGGATATTTCAATCAGCGTGGTTACTTAGGAGATTTCCTTCTTTGCGGATTTCAGTTTTATCCTGACTTTTAGGGAATGACACGAATCTTGCTTTCTGACTTTTTCATTCTAGTTCAAATAAGAAGTCAATGGGAAATTGAAGACGTAAATTACTTAGAAGCATTAGTAAGCTAATATGGATTAATGTAGTATGCAAACTATTTTTCCAGAATTATACTATATATATAAATTACTATATTATAAGTAACATGTAGTTTATTAATTACACGCAAGAATATTGTCTGTATTAGAATGAAACTATAACCATAGAAAAGTCAATGGGAAATTGAAGACGTAGATTACTTAGAAGCATTAGTAAGCTAATATGAATTAATGGAGTACGCAAACTATTTCCAAAATTATATATATAAATTACAACAATATTATACTGAATATAAAGTTGACCTTATTTCTGACAATTAACCTTAGTTATGATTGGATTTAATGACACTTTTATTACAAAGATAACAACAGTCGATCCCTATGAATTCCCATGGCAAAGAATGTCAAATTATTGACTTTTAATACCATAATCAAATTGATAAATTCAATTTTACGATCTACTTTTCCATGCTCTTCATTTTTATGCAAATAGGTTTGCTTAAGAATTTTGCTTCTAGACAATTTTTCAGGTATTTCTAGTGGAATCAAGTGTTCTTATTTATTCTTTGTTCTGATATTAGTTCCAATAATGTTTTTTTTTTCACATTTCCAAATTGAGTTGTGGTAAATTAATCTGAGCAAATATGCGTAACTCATAATCACTCAAATCTGTGCAAATCTACTCATCTCAGTTTCATTGGGCATTGTTCGTTCTCGAATTCGAATAAAAACTTGTTCGTTTAATTTTGCTTTCACAATAGTTTGTTCACTGAGTACGTCATCAGTTGGTTCAAGGTGACTTTTTATGAGTGACAATAAAGACACTATATTTTATTACACTATGAGCAAAAAATATAAGAAGAAAACTTTGAATTTAGAGAAAAAATGAAAATCGTAATAAAATTAGAGGGGAAAAGATTTAGAATTGGCATCTGCTGAGAATTTAGATTATAAATAATTAAAAATGCATTATATTGAAAGATCCTGAAAAAACTATTGTTTTTCAAAAGAATGACGCAAACATCGGAGCTCTTTCAAAACTGGGCAAAATATAGATGAAGTATTTCTAAAGTTATTGTTGTTACTTATGACACTTGACGAAGGCAACCCTCCCGTCAGGGACTGGGCAAAAAAAGTCGGAAAAAGCGTCTTCCGCTTGTTTGAACAGAGAACGGGAAGGGAAGTACGATTTGCCTCATAGATTTATCAGGGTCTTCCAATTTAGGGATAAGAAGACGGAGAAGACCCAATGCCTGGCTCCTAACAATACCAGATGTATTCATTTGTAATGGGAATGTGGAGGACATTGAGACCACAACATATTTTACGTGCACCAGTAGCTATTAATGAACACGAAGGATCTTTGGATGAGGCGGTTTTCGAACTCACTGCCTTCCGGTAACGACAATTACACCCTAGCCAACCAAGCCACCACGGCCGGTTTCTATAGTTGTTTGCAGTACTGTGCGCTGTTAAATCTTTCTAAGTTATTTCTTTTAGCAAAGAGGAAAATATCAACAACTTTCTAAAAAGACATACAATTTTAGTCGTATCAGAGGGACCATTTTAAAATTTGTCAAAAATAATACTTTCAAAAATATCCAGGAGTAAAAAAAATGCCAACAATAACATTTCTGATGAACAACTGAAATCTGTCCTAGTCTAAGCTTGTGAAGGATATGCCGACCAAATAATATTTAATACCGAAGAAACTGGGCTTTCCTCTCGTTTAAGTCAGAAAAGAACTTTAAAATTGAAAAACATTTATTGATGAAAAGTTTTCAAAGTATTGGTATTCACAAGTTTGGATGGCTCGAAAATGAAATTTAACTGTTACTGATAAAATAGTGAACCAGGGTGATTGAAAAATATCAAGAACCTACTGTTTTGTACCTTGATAAATAAACAAACTTGGAAGACATCTGATTTGTTCCAATCTGATAATCTTTGCTGGAATCACGAGTTATTGAAACAATTTTTTTAAAATTGTCTTTCCAACATGATACATCCGGGGAGGATTCATTACATCAACTCAATGCAAAATATAAAATTTTTCTACCTTAAAATAGTGGTCGCTTGCTACAACTTGTGGACAAAAGCTTTTCCAGAATAAAATCTTAAAATACAAGTATATCACTCAAATTCTTTCCAGAGTTTTAGAGTGTAGTAAACGGAAGAAAGATTGCTTAATTTTATTTTATACGTTATTCTCTTTTTAAGTAAAACCTGGAGGAAATTTAACTTTCAGACTCTAAGAAACTGTTTCCGAGTCGCAAGATTTTCTTTTGAAGTGCGAGAATCAGATGATTCTTTCTCTAAGATGTTACTCTTTAAGGAATAGTACAACAAACTTTTAATTGCACTGCTATTTTCAGGCCACGGTAACTGGATTGCTTAGGGCGTTGATCTCGCTGAGTTCGAATTTCAGCTTAGCCGTCATTTTCACTAAAAGTGGCTGGGACACGTTAAATATGTCGTGGTCGCAATGTCCTCCAGGTGGAGTGATACCTCTGGAGGTGGCAAGTCAAATATTGCGGAGTCTTCTGCGCGGTCGAAACTTTTAGTTACAGATTCAGGCCGTGGTGACTTGATTCATTAGGGCGTTGATCTCGTTGCCCAAAGGTAGTGAGTTCGAATTTCAGCTTAACCATAATTTTAACTAGAAGCAGCAGGGACATATTAAATATGTCGTGGTCGCAATGTACTCCTAGTGAAATGATACTTCTGGCAAGTTTCCATCAAACTGGTAGGGCCCAACTCAGGGCTGGGTACAGGGAAGCATGCTGGTGGAACATCACTGCTAGATTCTCTTGGAACCATTCGTACTTAACTCTAGGTCTACTCTTAAAGAACTGACTTAGCAAATTTGGTCCTAAAATTTAAGATTAATAAAAATGATATAAATTAATGGATTTATAAACCCCGCAGGAAAATTTACGGAAGAGTATTGAATAGTGAACCAAGGTATTCGACGAGACAAAGACGCCTGGTACGTACCTAAGGTTAACAAGCATATGCCTATCCTCCTCAAGTAAATGTAGAAACAAAATTTTGTGATAGCCTCTAGTTTAATCAAGGCCATTGTTTTATTCCTTTCTCTTATTTTCTCCTCTCTTAGTCTGCTCTCGCTCTCTCTCTCTTTCTCTCGCTCTCTCTCTCTCTCTCTCTTAGATCTACAATTCTTTCAAAGTTAATGGGATACAATAAATGCAATTTCAAAAGAGATGGTGTTATCTATAAATGTCTATTAAGGAAGTTATTGTATTATATTCAATATGAATGTTGCCAATTTTCTTGGAGGTGAAAGAAGACAGACTTTTTAGTTCATAGCTTTTCGTAATGTAAGCAATTCGATGAATTGATGGTTTGTGACTGATATAAAATTTGAGGTACTGGGTAAATGGTAGGTTAGTAGGGCACCTAATATGATATGTGAATTGACATTCTGTTAAAAATATCACGGTGTTCCTTACTAGCGACAAAAGCAAGCAGGTTTATCAATTTTTTACTAATCTTTTACGGTATGTGGCAAATTTAGGAAAATATTTGTATAACACTGATCTGTGGAGATTTTTAGTGATATGCCCATCATCCTTGTTCAGATGTGTATCAGAATTCTTGCCAACGATCATAGAAGTTTGGTTAAAGATAGATTTAGGGATTTGGGCCGTGAGGTGTCAATAGTTCGGTAGTGGGATTTTGCTACATAAGAATTGATGAATTTGAAATAATTCACAAAATTAATTATCAGCACGGAGTCAGCATAACTACTATAAAGATGGAAGCGTATAACTAATGTCCCTACAGATGTCAAAATGATCCCCATTTGACAAAGGAAGAAATCAACGAAAAAAATAATGAACAATATCGGTAGTGATTAATTTCGTTCATTTGGCTGAATAAGAATTCTCATATCATACAGATACAATATTTTTTTTATATAATTTGATAAGTATATAAAAAATATGTATTAATTCGCAACATTATTTTTTATATCATCTTTGTTATACTGCCATACATTTTATGGTCCTTCTAATGTCTTGTAATCGACATTAATATATAATTTAATGGATGATAAATCAAGTTGAAGGAGAAAAATTAATGAGGCATTCAGATGTAAATTGTTAACGAAACAAATTTAAATTTGCATTGGTTATAACTATAATCGCTTCGAATCTTTAAAATTATGAATATTTAGTTGAAAATTGAACATATTGTTATTCAAGTTTTACGTTAAAAGTATAAATAGTAATATTAGATTTTGAATTTTGAGACAAGTCAAATTTAAGTTTTTGAATCTCAAATTTTTCAAGGGCCTTGTGAATAATAATCTGATTTTGTGCGCATGCATATCACACTCCTATTATGCGTCTAACGCACGCAGAGCGTGTAGATTTGAGTGAAATGTGTTGTCATGCTTCTGAATAAATGCTTATTATTAATTTGTTGGGTTTAAAAAAAATTAATACAGCAGTTTTAACCCCTACGATATTTACTTTACTTACATGCAATTTTTGAGATCACTTTTTTAAATTACGGTCGTTAGTTTAAGCTTCTGGTTTTATTTTCAGTCAAAGGAATTAAAGTTTAAAAGCTTAACAAAAATACTTACCCTTTTAAATTTACATAA
>JAPDSC010132149.1:0-10365 GCA_026290005.1 Latrodectus geometricus | reverse complement strand
ATATATATATATATATATATATATATATATATATATATATATATATAATCAGTATTTAACAGCAAGCTAAGACAATATAAATACATAAAAAGAATTCAAAAACTCAACATAATAGTATACGAAAATATATTTTTCAATTTTAACATAATAAATTGTTAAAACAGGATGTGTGTGTGTGTGATTAAAGTGAAAGAAAGTAATTTTCCTGGAACTATTAAAAATTATTTTCCATTTAAAATATTTAAAAAAAATTTATAAAGCTGGAAATATATGTGCTGTTTTTTGTATCAAATTATCATACCTTTTATTTGGATGCTATGAAAAATACTGACATATTCAGAAAATATTTTTCAACAGTCCATGGGTTAACGATCCAGGCAGGAAGGTTGGAAGATTCCAGAACAGACTGACTTCGACATTTGATCGTAATTACGATTTAAAGTTGACAATTACGTTTAGCTGCTTTGATCAACAGAAATAGAAAACAAAATGGTAATGCAATAATCTAATTATAAAACGTTTCAACAAAAAAATTTCACTCTTGATATTACTTATAATATTAGGTTGGGGAAAAAGAAATCCATTATTTTTTCGTAACTTCTTTTGGATTCACTTTGTAAAAAGGTTTAAAACAGCTTTCATGTAGATTTTTAGGTTTTGCGCGTTACGACTGCTGACATGCGGTTAACTTCGATCATTTTTGATATTTTATAGACATTTTTGACGATGCTGTATGCACATGCGAGGTGCATCTCTAACATCAAAAATACCCGAACGGAATAGACGAAACAAATATTGTACGTAACTAGTAGTTACAGTCTTATATAGGGACGATAAACACCTTTCACAATTTTAGCCACCAGGCTTTCTTTTTCGCCGTTACAAGAGAAAAACGAAAATGTATCGAATTTTCTGTTTGTTGTCTTACACTTTTAAAACCTTGTACTCATAACTGAATGAATCAAACAAAAAACCGCAAGAATATATTTTAGTGTCAAATGTCACTTTTCCAATGAGCATAAATCTGAAATTGTTTGATCGATACCTCACGAGATATCGATCACTACAGACGTCTACCGAAAAAATAATGGATTACTTTTTATTCAACCTAATATTAAAAGAAATATTTTTGATATTAAAATACACAGCTTTATAAGCCAATTTTCTAATTTTTAAACTATTTATCCACAATTCTTTAAAATTGATATCAAGTTTACAATAACTGTAACACAAACTTTGTCTCACTTTGATCAATCAGAGCTGGAACAAACCAAGTTTAGCATATTTTGTGATTAAGACTAACAAAGCTCATCAAATATCTTTTACCTCAGTTGCCAACGTTCACAAACTTTCTCCGATAATTTTAACTGCCTTTCTGACTGGTAAGTTTTAAATTCAATAACACATTTCCTCTTCCGGCACTTAGAAAGGACAAGTCACTTTAATCAATGAAGTTTAATACTAACAACTCAAATAATGTAAATTGGGGTGTAATTCCCCAGTGTTTCGTTATCACAAATTAGCATCAAATTTCACGCGGAAACTCTACTGGTAAAGTTTACATTGAAATCAAGACTTAATTTAAAATGTTATTTTGCAACAAGCAAAGTGACACGAAGGGAAACATGAATATGTAAATACTTAGATTTAGTTTCAATGTGTCATTTAAATGAAGTAATATATTATTTTCTGAACAAAGATACCTGATAAGAATCACCTTATAGTTTATAAAATTTAATCAAGTATTTAATCAAAATTTAATCAAAAATTTAATCAAGAAGGTAACTAATTTGTTTTCCTTTATAATTTATTGAGGAAAATTGAACATCTATAAATTAATCGTTAAGAGAAATTCTCTATTTTATTATTTTTAATTAAAATATAATTGCCACCCAATAATACAAGTTTTTAGCTATTATTTTAGATATTTTTTACTTTTATGTTTTATTTGGAATTGCAGCCTAGTGGTCAGCGTGCCCCCCCCCCCTGTTGATAGGGGGGTCCTGGGTTCGAGTCCCGGTTTGGGCATGGTTGTACTTTCTCTTTCTCCCTCTCATGTCTTTGTCTTTTCCTTGCATGAATGGGGTATGAATGGTTGCCTACCTTATAAACGGGTCCCTATTTCATGTGTGTACTGAGGAAGCTTCCACTCCAAATTATGGTTCAGTTGGAAAAGTGGTGCAGCGCACCCCTTATTGCCAGCTGCATTGGCACTCGACAAAAAAGAAAAAAAACAAAAATTTGAAATGCATGTTTGTTTGTGCACCGTTTGGAAAAATCAACAGTTAATATAAATATTTGTGATATTTCATGAGCTTATGAAATGTTGATTCCTTAAGTATTTCAAATTGTCCTTTTCTTTTTTAAATTACTTAAAATAATTGCAAACTCTTGAGTACATTATTTCTTAATATGTAATTTAAAGCTAATTTTCCTGATATTTTAGTTTGATGTGAAACAAATGATTATAAAAACGAAAAAGGAAACATTTTGAACTCAAATGAAAGAAAGCTTGGTACACTTTCATGCACTTCGGAAAAATGAATCGATTCATTAAAAAAAAAAATTGTTGCTATAAAATTGAAGAGAAACTACGAACTTTTATATGTTTTACACTTAAGGAATAGAAATAAATATTTTAGTCTGTTGAAAATTTTGAATTATATGGAAATAAACAAGAAGCCAATTTCGCCAGCTTTTGCAATTACTAGCTTCCAAACGAAAACGTGCAGATAATTTTTGGGAAAAAAACTGCTATTTGAGAAAGAAATGATGTTTACTAAATAATGCTAAGTAGGTAGCATACATTTTAACGATATTTAGGTTTTTGTATTTTTAAGCAATTTATAAATAGAAAGCATTTTTAACGATATTTGTAGTTTGCTTAGCTGTCTTCAAAGCACTGTTTTACGCTACGATATAAAGTCTCGCCGATACATCAACTAAAAAATCAAATGAAATGGGAAGTGTTTTAAAATTTTCCTTATTAAGTAAAAACTTCAAACAATATTTATTTACTTTGCTATTTTTTAAAAAAAATTCTATTTTGCACTTTAATAAGAGTTCTTATGTTTCGATCTGCTAAAAAGAAAATCAAATATGGGGCTTAGAATTCTTTTATTACGAAGTTGTTGAATATGAAGTCCGTACTTCATCCATCAGTGTTCCAACACATTTCCGATCAGAAGCATATTTGAAAAGGCGTAAACACAATCGCTGCAGAAGGTAAAATATATTTTTACAGAAATTGAGAAAGGTAAATATGATTATCTTTTAAAAAAAGAATTACTGGGGATGTATAAAAAAAAGAGAATCCAATACCGTTCATACTTTTCTGCGATTACACGTTGATGATAATTTTAAAACACGAGATGATAATTTTATTCCTCCATTCCTGTAACGATAAAAACACTTTAGAATTATATTAAATATCTTAATGTAATTATACCTTGGTATATAATTAAGTTTATTGTGAGTAATTCTAGCATTAATTACTATGTAAGCTTATTACTAATTTTGCAATCGAAATTTGGAAAAAAGAAACAGGTTCTAAGTTTGCAGATATCAATTACACATATTTGTACGTACAGATAACATATTAAAATAAATTCCATTTATTTCACGCAGTCGTTCTTAATGAATTTTGCACTAAAATTCGGAGAGTAAACATAACAAGGATTTAGATTATTGTTCAATTAAAAAAAATTTTTTTTTTAAATTTGAAGATAAGATGTTTAAAAATGGTAAGTAAATATAATCAAATATTTAAGAGTGAATGGTATCTTTATAATCCTTACAGTAATACATTAGCCTTAATGCAAAATCAATCTATTTAAGTATGATTTCATTCTAGTTAAACTGCTAAAGTCGGAAATGTAATTTCTAAATAAAATGTATGAATAAGTTTCGTTTTTTATTAATGATTAAGCAATGAATAGTTCCTCATAAATATTTATAATATAGTAAATATGCTTTGCTATATTATAAACATGAAACTGCTAAGGTTGCAAATCTGATTTGAAAGCAATATGTATGAATAAATTTCGTTTTTATATTAATGATTAAGCAATGAATGACTCCTCATAAATATTTATAATATAACAAATATACTTTGCTATAAAACAAGACATTCTATAAAGAAAATACTTGTTTGAGACATTTTCATGAGTAAAATAATGAATTATATCAAAAATTATTTTTGCATATTTTTAAAATGTTTGATAAAGAAATTTTAATATATTTTTTTATATTCTATAATCATTACATAAATGTCCCACTGAGAGTGGAAATAGAAACTAAAAATTTTATTATCCCTTTAAGGAAAGAGAGAACACTATAACTTGTCTCAGTGAAAAGAAATTAATTGAAAACTTTACAAGAGAAACAGATAATTCGAGATTAATTTATATATTTTTCCTTTCTAGGAAGATGCTTATTGTTTTAAATAAAAAAATTTGTCTGAAAAATATAAATTGTCAAGGTACTAAATGTGACAATTTTATTTCCTTTTTAGCTTAAATATGCATTCAAAATAAATTTTCTTGATAAATTTTACAGCAAATTTGTCCGACAAAAACATTTTGTTTTTCGAAAATCAATATGTCTGGAGCAATACAATTCACTTAGTAATATTACATAGTTAATTTAAGCTTTAATGGAAGGAATGTTCTAGATAGCATTCTAGTTTGAATAACTAAACCTCAGTGCTTATTTTTCCTACGCGTAAAGAAATATATTTGATTTTCTTATAAAATTTTTTAAATTCTTACAGCTTCTATTCTTGATTATTTTAAATCATAGTTTTACTTATTTCAATATGTTCTTGTTTCAAATTAGGTTTCATGTTTTATTCATGATTTTGAAGGTATTATTTAGATGTTGCTGCATTTTTATCAAAATCTACAAGAGAAATGCGCAAAATGTTTCTATGTAACTTGATAACAGAAATACTTCGGATTTCCTTTAAAATCTGTTTTTCGCATGGCTGGATTTTGAATCTTTCATGAAAAAATGTTCAAAGATAAATGAAAATAACAAACACATAAATTAAGATATGTAAAAAGGTTACAACCAAAACTAGGTTTATTTTACACTCAAACAATAAAAATGGGCCATCAAGGCCTGGTTGGTTAGAACATCGTTCTCCTTACCGGAAGGTACTGAGTTGGAAACCCGTCTTAATTAAGATCCGTCGTGTTCACTAATGGCGACTGGGACACGTGAAATATGTCGGGCAGCAATGCATTCCATGTTTCCATTCCGAATTAATACCTCTGGGGATGGTTGGTGTCAGGTTATGGTCTTGTCTGGTTTCAATCTCTAAATTGGAAGACCCAGATGGTACTGCCATCTATGAGCCAAAAGTCGTACTTTCACCTTCGTATGAGGATTCTCTGTTCAAAAACTGAAGACGCTCTTTCTGACTTCATTCGTCTAGTCCCTGACGAACGGGCTTGGCTTCGAGAAGTATCATATATGTAACAATAACAATAAAGGAAACTTAAGTACTTTTAAAAAATATTAATTCCAGGTATAATTTTAAAACTTCAAAGCAATCTATGGGTCAAATTGCATTGCAGTTTGTTGTCAATCAAATACTCTCTAGAATAAAAAGAAACTCACGACACGACTGCGACTTGTGCTCTTGCATTATCTTGCTGAAATAGAGCTTTTCACAAGCTTCTAAGTCACAACCATTGACTTTAAGTTGACATAAATGTAGTTATCCCCATTCAATTTAAGACTTATCATAAACAGAGACATGTACGGCATGTATCCAATATGCTGCCCATGAATCACGCTATGTTTAGGGGACCCATGACATCATGAAATGCAACCAAGGGACTAGCGGTCCTCCAGATAGCTGTAGACTGCTATGCGCTGAACCAATACTTTATTTAGCATAAGACACTGTGCCACTCATGCATTCAGCCTTCTTATTTGGCGCACATAAAGTTTCAGATTGTATTTATGTGCTTTTGTTGATAAGGGATACTTCTGGTAATCCTTATTGCCCCAAACGTCTTCGGAGGGCTAGCGGTAGGACACTGCTTTTCTGAACGAACGATCACGGGTTAGTTTCAATCTAATGTTGAACAACAGGTGATACATATTGCATTTCTGCTTTCTGGATTCGCGTCCAATGCTGTGATTGGTTGGGAGTTTTCTAGATTTCCTTTTTCTCAACACATGAAAAATATGGCACACTATCTTTAAAATCTCCTGCCTGAAGGCAATTTAATTTGTCGATTTTAAAATCTCTTTCAATGGTCTTTGACTGTTAGGGTGTATACTTCGCGGTGTTAAAACGCAGTCGAACTGAGGATCTCCGTAACCAAGTGGTACAGCATTGGTGTTCAGTTTATAAGGTCTAAAACTCAATCCCAGATGCTGTTGAACAAAAATATATTGATGCTACGCTTCTGCTTTCCATACTAGTACCTGACGTGTTATCTGTAGATGTATTCCTTCCTTATGACAAATGGATACATCTCTCTGTCTAAGAAATATTTATTCCGGAAGGAAACTAAGTGGTGGACGTTTAAATGCCTTATAAAAAGTCTTAGAAAGTTAGGTAGCTCACCTTGTGGAGTCAAAAATTTCGTCGCACAGTGGAACTGCATTTTGGACGTGCTGCAAACAAGCTCATCTCTCGAAATTGATTCAGGTGACGGTTTTACAAGACCAACCTCACAATACGGCTGATCTTTCAAGCAATGCTTATAACCGACGCTAATACCCTGCTGTTGTTGTTATTGGGTTGGGTTTTATGGCGCAAGGTCCAAAATTGGACAAACTGCGCTAGCTAAGTTATACCCTGCATCAATTACATATTTGAATATCATTAATTGCATTTCCAATAGTGTGAATGGCAATTTGACAAGATGATAATCCACACTCTCGATAAACAATGATCATGCTCCTATCAAATTCTGATCCTTATTGGTGAACGTTTCTTCTTATTAAGACATAAAGCGTTATGAGAATATTACAGTTTTTGGAATTTCTGAATAAGTAATCAGTTACACAACTTTTCTTTTACTTTTCTACAGTTACACAACTTTTCTCTTGTTTCAGGTTTCGCTTATTTTTTTGGTGCAGTACAAATGGATTGAAATGGGACTCGGATGCATATATTTCATCTTTTTCCTTTTGTGTGGTTTTAATATTCAAAAAGTCATTACTCCGTGTTGCAATTTTAATATCCATCGAGGCAATTTACTTCATAATTTAATTTACATATAGATGAAAGAGTTAACTTTTAGTAAATATAGTGTAAAAATCAATTTCAGTTTTTTTTTCTTCTTCTTCTTTTTTTTTTTCTTTTTTCTTTTTTCTTTTTTTTTTTCGAGTGCCAGTCAAGTTGGCAACATGGGGTGTGCTGCTCCACTTTTTCAATTTAGACTCAATTAGTGTGAAATCCGACTTGTTTAGTTCACAGATGCCATAGGTACCCGTTTATAGGGTAGGCAACCATTCATACAAGAAAAGGACGAAGACAGGAGAGAGAGTAAAAAAAAACATACTCCCGAGCTGGGTTTTGAACCCAGGACCTCCCTATCCGCAGTCAGGCACACTGACCCTTACACATGGTGGGTGACATTAATTTCAATTCTTTCCCTTTATTAAGTTTGAAAAATTGCATTATTTGTAAGTTCTTAAAAAGAAATTAGATTAAATGTTTATTTTCTCTTAAGAAAATAAAAAAAGATGTTACTAAATAATTGTATTATCACACATATATATATATACCGAGTGGATATCATATTTTTTTAAAAAAACTACATAACAATATTTTCTCTCGTTAGTATTAATTTTATATTCAAGATAATAAATATAATCGTAAGTAATAATTTAATATTCAAGATTGAAAGCGAAAATAATTGCGAAACATAATAAACCAAATTGGTTACTTTATACGCATGGATCATTAAATAACGTAAACTTTTAAATCACATTTACTTAATTTATCAATTTTAAATAAACAAAACTAATTTGTCAGTTTTAATAACAAAATAATAATTTATATTCAAAATACATAAATACATTGTATAAGTAATAAATATGTTTTCATAACAACTGACTAAAGATTTAATGCTTACTAATCATCACAACTCTTCAAAATATAAATATCCTACATCAATATATTTCCGCATTTTCCAATGCCTGGAAGGCAACTTAGAAATTCTTAAGGAATTTTTCACATCATGAACTTCAATGCTCCCTCTCAATGTTTTCCTTTGAACACTTTCTTCAAGAGGGGAAGCAAACTTAACATAAACCTACATTTCTGCACGAGCTTTGATGAACGAACTGTATCCCTTTAATATTTATAAGTGTTTCTCGCATCTTACAGAATTAAGTATAATTTGAGATGCAGTAATAAAATAAGCAACATAAGTATCTTTTAAATTACAATATAAAAATAATTAGTATGGAAATTATTAAATTTAATTAATTTCTATGAGGTTGGAAAATTTGTTTAATTTCAGCCGTGGAACATAATTGTTCAACTTTTATTGCCTGTTTTCAAATTTATAAGTTTAAGCTCTTTTTATTACTTATATCAATACCTAACATACATCTATCGGTAAAAATTTACTGTACGGTCGCTCGTGGCAACTTTTTCAAAAAATTGCCAAAAACCTCGCCAACTTCGCCAATCTGATTAAGCGAAGTTTGAAAATAAACAGAATATTCCATTTTTCATTGGTCGGTACCCATTTTATCAGAATTCCCACTTTCCATTGGTCAGAATTCCTCATCTGTGATTGGTCAGAAATAGTTGGGTTGCCAGAGAATGTTATTTATCGCCAACTTTAGAAAATCTCGCTAAGAGTGACCGTATAGTAGATCTGAGCCCATCTATCTATCTATATCAATGCACACAGGTTTATACATATTTATAAAAATATATCAATACCTAACATATATCTATATCGATATACATAGGTGTATACATATTTATAAAAATATATGTATGTTTATATATGAAATTTAATAAATAAAAAGCAAGAGAATATTATTACAAAGTACAATCATTTTCCCCATTTTCTTTTACATGAAGAGGACAATTTTTAGTTTAAATAAACTAAACAAGAATGTTTAATTGCAAAATGTTTTACTTCAGTCAAAGCTGCTTAAGCTCAAAATGTTGGGAATTGAAAATTGACACAAATTTTTGCATTTGCAATTTCTATCTCTTGATGAACAAGCGTGAATCAGGACAAATTTCTCAATGAATTACTGTTAAGTTATCCCCAAGATTTATAATCTTAGAAATGTTTGCCAATCCATAAACTATTAAAATTAAACAAAAAATATCATATTCTTCGTCGTTGCAGAAATAATTGTTATATCTTTTTAAAGCCATTCGAGTAGAATTTCCAAAACGTTTCTCCAATTATTTCTGTAAATATTCCTGTAGAAAATGAAAGCTCTTGTGAAACCTCATCATGCTTCAAAGCTCAAAAATTCTTCGATGGATAAGAAAAGAAAACGAAATATATTACTTCTTCCTTAATTTGTTTGTTTTATTTTTTGATCACTCGAGTGGCAGTTTTTCTTACGTTTTTGCAGTCTATTCTCAGACGGTCACAACAATACACAGAAACGGTTGAAAGAGTAGACAGTGAAGGGATAGGAAAATGATGTATCACTCTATTCTTTTCAATAGAAGAATGGGTAAGAAGGAACGTGTATTCTTCCACGCCAATAAACTTGGAGGAAATATTCCTCGCCTTGACTAGATGAAGTTACCAGATTTAATAAAGTTTTTGAATATTTTACCAAAAGACTGAACAAGAAATTCTTGTTTGGGAGGGAATAAGTATTATTTCCCGAAGACAGAAATGCCTAGATTTTTCATTTGTTTCTTGATTTCAACGCAAAAGTGAGAGGATTATTTTTATTTCTAATAAAACGCATTTATTAAATTAATTTATTTTAGTTAATTTAAATGTTTTCTGTCACGAAGAATTATTTTAATAAAAATGTTGATCTATTTATTAAGGTAGTTAATATAGCAAAAATAAATTTGCTTATTTCAATTAACTGTCCATAAATTGAAAAATAAATTAAAATAGTGTATTTCGTTGAGAGATTTTTTTTCTTAAAAGGAAGCGAATAGATTTAAGTTAAAAGTAATTTCCATAATATTTCTGTTAAGAGTAGTACCATTGATATAGTTCGAAATCCAATATGAGAATTTCAACTTAACTGCATTCAAAGATAATGAGCTTTTTAATAATATTTTGCAAAATAATAAAAAAAAAATTTTTACAATGGTGATTAACCCTTTTTTAGTTCCAAAGTTTAGTTTAGTTTCTTTTTTAGTTAAAAAAGGGTTCCACTTGGGTGATTAAC
>JAPDSC010132148.1:73724-99357 GCA_026290005.1 Latrodectus geometricus | reverse complement strand
AAAAAAAAAAAAAAAAAAAAAAAAAAAAAAAAAAAAAAAAAAAAAAATAAATAAATAAATAAATAAATAAATAATTATTCAGAACTTAAAAAATTTGGATTTATTCAGCAACTAGTATGGTAAGTTTTATAAAAGGCTATTTTCTACTGAGCGCGTCGAATGTCTTTTCTGTAATGCCAATGTAACCTTAAATACAAAAGAGTCAAAATTGCAATCTGGATACTTTGAAAGAATGTATGAAAATATAACAAAGCATGACTGATAAAGTTGATGAAATGAAAAGTGACTTCTGTTGCTTACATTAAACATCTTAATCAACAGTAAAACTGTCAAAAAATAAACTAACTAATAAAGTAAAGTCCTTTCATAAAAACTTTTTAGACTACTCAAAAGTTATGACAAACAATTAGTATACTAGAGAAATACTAATGATTCTAAATTACATGAATAAAGATATTGTGTCAAAAAATTGCTAAAAATTAGAAACAATTCTGATTTTTATTAAATATATTCAGTTCAACACTTTTCAGAAATGTTCGGAGAGAGTACAAATCAAATCATAAAAATGGATTTTTTTTAAAAAAAAAAAAAAAAAACTTTGTTTAATAGGGGGAGAAGAAAAAAGTACTGTGTTTAACTTATTAGGTAGAACGTGTCATTGAGATTCTTAAAGAATGCATATTTACTTTCAAAGACAAAATCTTATGACGAGCATTGAAATCTTGAAGAACATGCCACAAATATGATAAGGTATCTTTCATGAATAGTTGCAAGTATGAAAAATATTGCTTACCCAAATGTCTTGTTCGCACACTGCATTGTACATCATGAGCAACTTGGGACAATGAAAATATATCCAAAAATACATCAAATATGATAAAATGTTATACATATGAATATAATTAAATATAATCTGTCAATGTTTAAGCATTTTGAAGCACTTAGATAGTTTCTCCTAAATACCTACCACTTCATAATGAGGACAAATTAATATCAAGGGATGAAATAAGAATTTAAGATGTTTGTATAAATAAAATTTCCTAAGCAACTTTATTAATTTTGAAATTGTAAGGGTTTTTATATAGTGAATGATGTAAAAAAACTTGCATATAACAATAAATTTTTGCTTTAAAAACTACTAAACAAGTTCTAATGGAAAGACAACTTAAAGATGTGTTTACACAATTAGGTAAAATGAATCTTTTTGATTTTAAAGAATAGCAAGAGAAAGTTGTAAGAAGTAATTTTATAAATACTTCTAATAGATAGAAATCATTCCACAATTAAAATAGCTTAAGATTTTTTGGTCATTAATCAATTAGAAAAAAGTTAAGTATTTTTAAAATAAAGATTGAATTGATAAATCATGCAATGACAACTTGAATGCAAACTTACTCTTTGAAATATACTTTTTTTTTATTTTATAGATTTACAAAAAATTGTATCGCAAATAGTATAATTTAAATCTCAACTGCTGAATTACATTAGTAAATAAAATACCAACCAGCTTTTGTATTCTTTAAACGATACATCAATTGTAAAAATTTTATAAAATAACAAATCCAGATTAAGCATGTGTATCAATGCATTAGTCATTAGTGATTAAAGCAATTTTTCTTTTCTGGTTATCTGGAATATAAGATTTATCTCATTAACATGACATATCTGATTTGTAATGATGCCATCTCACATTAAAATAACTTTTGTTTTGAAAAATGAAATTATTTATAACCTACAGCAGAAATAGTTTAAAAATATCCCATTTTCAATAAAATCTAGATATCTTCTTAAACTAAACTTCTGCAGCAAAATACAAATACAGCACTTGGTACTTTTCTATAAGCCATCAGCCTGATTTTTAATAATTACCCTCCAAAGAAAATTTCTAAAATAAATTAAATTTAGCTAAAGAAACAACTTTTTAAAATCATTCCTACATAGATCTCAAATAAGAAATAATTCAGTACAATCAAATTTTGGATATTAACTTTACTATTACAGTATTTTTGAAAATATATTCAATAAAATGTTCTTTCAGGCAAATGCAATTATTTTTAGAAAAGTTCATGAAAGCTACTACGACTGTTGACAGTAATAGTTCAATGCTAATTTATGTTAAAATACCAAAGTACTTTCTCACCCAAATTATTCATGGTTTAGTAAAAGACTGCCTACTGAAAAAATTATTTTTATTTGACCAATTGAATATAATCGCAAAAGTGTTTGTTTTATGTACAATTTCCCAACTCTATCTCTTAAGCGAGGGGGGGGGGGGGAAGCAAAAATTAAAGTAAACATATTATAAGTTTGTAATTTATCTTAGCAAATTAACTTTACATGAAAAAACAAATTCCATAAAAACTAATAAATAGTTTTTATTTCATTAACATATTTAATCCTGAAGGCCCTAATGCTGTCAGATTTAGCCGTTATGTTGATGTGGAATTTCTGTGTTTTTCACTCAACACATTTCACACAAGGTCTAATTCTGGGATCCAGTTTGAAGTAGATTCCAAGTGGAAACTACAAACATCCAGGCTGAAAGTGGGATCTAGAACTTCTGAGAAAATATTTGGTATAATAAAATTTGTAAATGATAAAATATGAATAAGTAAAAATATTTACGATTTGATTCATATGTATCATAGTCACAGGCAATGATTCAACAGCAACGGATTGGCTTTTCTGGGTTATACTGGAATGTAGAGGCACATTGGTGGGCTGCAGCGATGGAAGAGAAGCCCCGCCAGCATGATTCCGCAAAACATTTATCGCATCATCTATTCTTTCCTCACTTATTCCTCCCCCTTGTAGATTCTAGAAACAGCAAAATTAGGACACATTAAGCAAATTTAATATGATGTGGAATTAAAGTGATAAAAATATTTTTTAGTACAAAGATATTTTCTCCAATTAACAACTTAAAAAATATTTTAAAAGAATCAAAAAGGGAAATGAATGTAGCAATTTATTTTTATCTACAGCAAGTTTTATTTCTAGAAAAAAATAATGAGGTCGATAATTGTATAAATAAATATATAAACAGTTTTCAATCTACAATAATAAACATTACAAAAATAATTTAAAATTTTCTAACAATTCTATGTCCAAGGATATAGTATATATCTGGTTTTACTTTTTGTTTGTCATAGTATTACAAATACAATTTGGCATTACCAACCAAGAAACAGAACCAGATGCCCTAAAGAATAATGCATGCATTAAAAAGCTTCTCTGCCAGTTCTCTAAGTGCATAGAATTTGTCTATCGTATATTGTGTTAATTCAAAATGCTATTTAAACTTAAAACTAAAAACACGTGCAGTATTAATTTGAGATCCCACATTTAACTATATAATATGACTAAATGTTAAGACAAGATTTATAGTAGAATGCTCTCTACAACTGTCTTAGGCATCTGTATACTATAAAAAAATTCCTATATCTCATAAATATTACTAAATTCTTAAATGAAAAATAAGCAAATTTGCTGTTTATTATCAGCAACCAAATCACTGACCAGTGCTGTAATGATTTTGACAATTGCGAGACGGCGCTGTGGAGCCAGCAAAACAAAATCAGACATTGTTTTGTTTTTTGAAGAGAAAAGACAGTTATGGTGTCGATAGAGAATGTTAAATGCTTTTTGTCTATAGCGATTTTACTTTGTGTCCTGAGCACTCCTAGAAGATAATAAATAATTGGATGTTGAATAAGGTGTCATTAATTTGTGACACAAATTTAATTAAATATCCTACAGTGCTTCATGTTGGATGTTTTATTTTTAGGCATCTTTATAAGTACATGCATATTCTTTGTAGTTAGGGACTTTGATCAATGACACCTTGTAAATTGGGTAAAACTGTCTACATTTGTGATGCAATAAAAACTTCTGATTTTTCTGCACAGGCAGAAAGGAGTTCTAAAACACTCCATGTAATACCACATGCAAGAGAAATAAAAAATGAACTGCAAACAGTTAATATATTCATTGCCGTCATCATTAAGGGATATTATTCAATATTTGGCACTTATCTAGGCAAATTAACTAAAAGACTATTAAGCATTGTGAAAATGTAACTTGCAGATTATTGTAATTTTTTAATGCTGTGAAAATCCAACTGAGTCCACAGAACACTATGCAAATGAATTTTTCCTAATAGTGATTAAGATGATCTAGTTAACAATTATACCCTTACAGTTTGTGAACATTTTACAAGTTGTAGTTTTCTGATATCCAACTTTGTCATTTTGTCAAAAATCACATGGATGTGACTATTGCTGACAATAGGGTGAAATTCAGCTACATTTTCAGAGCTACGATGGTTAAATTTGACTAAACAAGTCTTTTTGTAACAATCGCCTTTTGTGATATGTGAAAATACAGGCAATTAATTGGTCAAATTAGCCCATTATAATTGAAAAATGTAACTGAAGTCTGCTCTAGAAAGGTATGTATTTATGAAATAGATTTTTTGTGTTCCTCATTGAAGAAGCCAATAAAAAAGCGGTGGATTTTACATTGCACTGATAATTTGTTTTTTTAAAAGAAGGTCCATTAAAGAAGGAAACATAAAATAAATTTTCTATTCAATTCGAGGCCCCTTCTTATGACAAAAGGCAACTCTGTGTACCCCTGCCTTAATCAGGCTTTGCACTATTAAAGACCACTCTTTTAAATTAAAATTTAATCCATACTAATTTAATAAAACTTAAAAATAACTGAATAAAATAAAAAGTAATTTACACATATACAAAAAATTATATTAATTTATACAAAAGAGAGATTAATTAAAAATTACATTACTTGAACATTTTAAATGCTTACCACTGTATTTGTTAACTCTGTATATGATGGTTGAGATGTAAATTGATTATTTGGACGCTGCCAAGGAAGGACTAAAAAGAGGAGAAAAAGAGCAATGAAAATTTAGCTTGCACAAAATAATTTAAAGCTGATTCTTAAAGAGTTTAGATTCAAACACAACTTTCCATAGAAAATTATGATAACTTAAGATATTCTGAAATTTTTAACCTAATCAATCTATATATTTAAGACAAATTGTTTATGTGTGCACAATATCAGTGCTTTAGAATATGTTTTTAGGAGAATACTTAATTTCAGAGTGGTTTTATAATCATTTTACTTAAAAAATTATACACTATTTTAGTCAATAAATTTTTTATCAAATTTTAAAATGAAAATTAAGAAATATTTTGTGTTAATAGTAATGTAATAAGAATTTTCCATATAATGTATACTATTAAAAAATTTTCAAGCATAGAAAATCTTTAGATAAGGAAAAATTCTTTGGTAACTGGAGTATGAAAAGCATAAAAACTTAATTCAGGATATCTGTCAAAAGTCAATACAGGAATTCTTCCAATGAATATTTTGTTCGAAGGATTTTTAAATATTTCTAAAATGATGTATGTACATATTAACATTTTTTGTTATTGGTTTTTAAAAATTTTAATGTAGAATGAAACTGAATTCAGAAATATAAAATAGGTTAATGTTTCAAGAAAATAAAATATTTTGATTAATTTAATTACTTTGACATAAAATTGACAAAAGTACTAAATAAGGTAGAAATTAAAACTTTCCTAGCTTTTTAAAGATAAGAAATATTAAATTTTATTAAATTTCATTAAAATAATATTTATTTCAATATTTTCCTCACTCTCAGGCCAAAAATAAAAAACATTACTTTTATATACTCATATAATGATTTTAACATAAAAATTACTATGTAACAAATATGTTTATTACCAATGATCCTAAAAAATTTAATAATATAACTAGTTTAATGAATATAACTAATTAAATAAAAAATTTAATAATATAAGAATAAGGTATAAAAATCAAAGTAAATATTAAACAGAAAATTTAGAAAAAATTATCAAGGGTTGAAAATTGCTTAATAAAGACTTTTTCCAAAAGAATTTTAGCTAATTTCAGTAAGAAATAATGGTTATCCTCTAAGGGCATACTCACGAGATAATGGTGGTGGAGAGCTTATAGGAGTCGATGGTGCAGAAGAAAAGCTGCTATTTGTCTGATCAGCTGTACACGTCTAGAAAAAAAAGAAAAAAATTATGAAGAGCAACATTCAGGTGTAAAAAACTAAAGATAAAAACAAAAAATAAGATAAACATTTTTAGTTGGGGATATATATATATAATTAGACATTAAAACAGTGACACCATTAAATTGAGAATGTTCAGAGCATCTTTTTTTTCTATTATATACATTACCTACAGTATTAATTTGATAACACTATATTAAAATACTTGATCAATTTTAATTTGAGTGTTTAATGTCAGAAACAGCTTATTAACTTTGAAACTACAACAATTAAATTTTATTTGTACATTTTAATTATATACATTCCTATAGCTAATTGTAATAATAGTACACTGATTTAACTTAGAAAATCTCTTACAAATAAAAAATAAATAAATAAATAAATCAAAACACAAACTTTAAGATAATAAACTCTCTTTAATAATCAAATTAAGAATTAAATCGTTTTAGGTATATCTTTGTACTTAATATATTTTAGCACAGTTTACAGATAAATTCAGAAAATATTTTGAAAAATTGTTCTATTTTTTGGGGAAAATGTATTTTAAGTTTAATATAAAAGATCATTTCATTTTAGCTAGGTAATTTGAATAAAAATATTTTGATCATATTAGATCCAGTATTTTTTATAGGAGCCTTTTAAAAAGATTATTCATAATTGAATTAACTTTTATTTTAGAAAGTTATTTTTCTCATAATAATTAATTTAAAGAGTTAAATACTGTACTTTGCCTTATAATGTTTTATCACATATATCATGAGAAAACACTTTTATTTTAGAAATCTACATTGAAAAACAATTCTTATTAGTTCTTTTTGAAGTTATGAACACATTAAATTTCATAAATTAAAGAAATTCTCTTCTATACATGTATTTGAAGTAATAAAATACAACATATTTAACAGGAATGACACTTTGCCTCCATTAATTATTAAACTAAAATTAAAGAAAACATAGATGGATTTTGAAAATAAACTAGATATAATTTCCATAACAGTATGGCATTTTTTTATGAAAATATTAAGAAAATTTTTTAATATTATTTGTGTGAATATAACTTAAAATGCAATCTATATAAGTTAGAGAAATAATTTTTATATAACTTTAAAAATGAAATTGAGTTTTTAAAGATTTTTTTTTTTTACCTAAATAATGTGGGAAATACTACTAGAAAATTAATCATACTTTTAAAATATGTAAGTTATTTTAAAATTGAGAAAATGCAACACATACCAAATCGGAGGGCAAATAGGTAGACTGGAATTCTTGCTGAGTTGTATGATTAATAGCTGGCTGGTTTGTCATCAATGATGTAGTAGAATAGTTATAATTAGGTGAATTGAGACTTGTATTGGAAGACCAAGTGTCAGGAACACTTTCTAAAAAAGAATAAGAAATTTTATAAGCATAAATTATTCAAGAAATGCATCAATGAATTATAAATGAAGTGATTCAATTTTTTTTTCAAAGAATTGCCATCAAGATTTTTCCTTAAATTTTAAGTTACTGATCAAACTTAAGATAACATAAAAAGTAAAATAAACAATGGTTGAAGAAGGTGAGAGTAACCATTCTATTTTTCCCCAGGTCTAAAAACACAAAAGTGATTCAAAACATTTAATAGTTTACATCAGAAATTTCAATCTACATCTTTTTTATTTTTACCCTTTTCATTGTTTGCAAGTTTAATTTAATTTTAAAACAGAAAAAATAATTATAGTAATCTATTCAACTATGGATATCTGTTTAGCAGATAGCCCAACAACAGATGCCTGTTGTAAGACAATTAAGCATTTATTTTGTCTTTCGAAATAAGTTTCATAAGATACAAGGTCATTCAAATGCTGCAAACGAGGATACCTGCAAAATATTCTGAATAATGTATTTTAAAATATAACACAAAAAAACTTAAAATTAATTCAACTGTTAATTGAAATCACTTCTTATACTTCAAAGAATGCAAGGTTAACACTAGCCCAAAGCAATGTTTAATTGCACAAGCATACTGCCTTGTACTTAGCTGAGTTAGCCGTTTTCACTAAATAGTAGAACTTAAGTGGAAGTTTTCATAATTTAGAAGCAAAGATCGAATTGGACTTTTTAATACTTAACTTGCCACCCCAAGAGGTATCATTTCACTTAAAGGACATTGCAACTACGACATATTTGATGTGCCCCAACCGCCTTTAGTGAACAAGCTGGATTTTGGGGTGAACTGAATATATAGGGTGAATATATGGGTTTCAAACTCTCAACCTTCTGGTCATGAGAATGACACCCTAACAACCAGAACACATCAACCCTTCTGTGATGTCATGTCAATATTTGTTAATAACATAAGAGACATAGAAGAAAACTTAATTGGACTTTGTATGTTATACTACTAGATGAGAGCAGACTGGCCATACACAATATTTCCCCATAGAATAAGGACAATAGAAATAACTGTCCTCTTGAGATTCAAGTACTGAAAGAAAAGTAGGAGCTACTCAAACCTTTCTACTCATTTTCCAATGAAAATCTGCAGAATGTTTTACATTTTTGTTGTAAAATACATGTGCATTTTAAGAATGGAAAAAAAAAAAAGTTATAACTGACAACATTGTAGACAAAATTGGATCTGTTACAACAAACAACTATCAATGCAGTAAATCAGCTTTATATTCTACTCAGTTTATCATTATCAAGCAATCTCAGGGTTATGACAATGTAATAGCTTTCCATTCTGCCATACATGGTTGACATTTCTTTGACCTAAAAAACTATCCAGCTAAAAACCCATCATCAAAAAGTATTCACTATCCAAAACAATCAGTTTTTGTACAAAAATTTCCTCTAAAGTTAATAAATATTGCATGATTTTTTACCATCAAAAATAACTTTCATATTGTTTAAAATATTAAATAGAAAAAAGTTGTTAAAAATATTTATTATAAATTGTGATATACTAAAAAATTTTTATTGACTAAAATAACATATGATATTTGCATGCAAATAATATTACTATCTTAACGTTATCTGTATAATAGCAATGTCTTTTAGTAATTCTAGTATTTTATTTTGGTATTTAAAACATAAAAGGAAACAGAAAAAATTTATGTGAACTACAAATTAAAAATAATCAAATGACAATTTGTTTAACTTCTAGTTTTTTAATAATCAGCATAAATATTATTAAACACTAAATTTGTGTGGCAAACATGTTTAAAGTATTTTTGGACAGTTTATGATATTAACATTTGACACATCAAAATAAAAGATCAAAGAAAAGATCTGAGATTAAGATTCGTGTGTTTCAAGAGTTTTGACAAATATTCTTATAGAAAAGAAACATCAGTCAGAAAAAAATTAAATTTGAAGTTGAAATATAATTCCTTCTTTGAGAAATATAACACTAAAAAGAGGCACATGTATTTTTACAATGCTTAATTGCAAAGCACAAATGTTGAACCAAATTATTGGTATTAAACTTGAAGTATTGAAACTTAAACATAACTGTGATGTTTAAGTTGAATTTTATAATTTTTTTTTTTTTTTTTTTTTTTTTGAAATTCCAATAGCATTTGAAAAAAAAATGGGGAAAACAAGTTTTTGAAAAATAGTGAAAAATAGTTCACTTTTAATTTTAACAGTTAAGAAGAGAGAGAGAGAGTTTATTGTATTCAAAACTCTTTGACTCATCATTTATATTATTGCACATATTGTTTACAAACTCAAAGCTAACCAAGCAATTATTTAAAAGTTATATCATAAACAAAGCATTTTTGGCACTCAACTACGAAAAATAATATTTTTAAACATACAGTATGCAAATCTCAAGTGAATTTATCTCTATAAGTTATATGCAACCAGATGTAATGAATTATGCATTATTTTAAGGTGAAAGCATAAAATTCCACTTATATTACAGGGATTAATAATTTCAGAGTTATTTCCTTCTTTGGGAATGTAAGTAATTTGACACAATTTCAAGAAAAATTTATTTAACCAATATAAGAAAAAAATAAATAAATAAAAGGAAGCATCAACGTACCATTCATATAATAACCATCATCATACAGGACAGGTTTGGTCATGGAATAGGGTGGGCTGGGTCTGTCAAAATTTTCCGAGACGTACACCTGAAAAAGAAAAACCATTTTAGCTTAATACTTATTGATATTTATACAGTAAACTAAAGAAAATTATTTTAACAGGAAAAGAAACACACTGTTATTAGGGCTTTTTTTAAAAAAATTAAATGCTGAAGAGCTAATATTGATAAATATTTAAAGTTTCAATTTTTCATGGTGCAATGATTTAAAAAACAAACAATTAACAGATATAATTTTCAGTTGAAACTACAGAGTACAGCAATATTCAAAATCACGAAATCACAATTCAGAAAGGCAACCTCAAAAAAGAAGACAATATTTTCTATATAAAAATTATGTTAATTTATATACATTAAAATCCCTACAAGTAATAACAAAAACATTTTTGTAGTTAATTTCAAAGCACTTCATATTAAAAAAGAAAAAAAAAAATTCATTTGAAAGCTGCACCAAAGGCCAATACTCAGTGTAGATTCAAAACTACTATGGACAATTTAATTACAAATATAAATAACGGATAAGTAATCGTTTCTGAATCATTAAGCATGTATAAGCGCTTTAAGATGTCAAATAATTCATCAAAAACGAGAGGGACCAAATGGGGGTGGGGGAAAGTTAAATAAAAAAAAGAGGCGGAGCCAGCAAACGATTCAATAATTTCGACAGAAGAAAAAAATGTTCTCTAGTTCTAACTTTTCCTCCGCACTCTCAGAAAATGAGCAGGTGTCCCGAAAGAATTTCGACGGCGAAAGTGTAGAGCAAAATAAACAGAGCTCGCTCGGAAGACGCGAAAAGAATCAAAACAATGACACTCCTCGGGCTGCCGCAGTCAGCATTTTGGCGGCATCCACAACAAAGGGCGAACGAAATCTCATCGAAAATATATAATCATAAAAAGGGCAAAATATAAAATCCCCAATTTATTCCAAATATGATGCGAAATCCTGGAACATACATAAAACGTCATCACAGCGTTTAAAGAGGACTCCAATTGAAAACTTTACAGGACAAAGTTTTTCTACGTCCTATTCCTAACAATCAGCTAATATATAAATATGCGGCAGTTTGAGAAGAACAGCTTATTGATCGAAATAAAATAAGAGATGGTTCGGTAGGAATGAAATATCTGGGAAATTTTGCGTCACTAACATCGTAGAAAACGAAAGTGACATTTGTAACGGAATATAAAGTTATTATTTAATAATGTAAATAAAATATTTTATTAATCCACAATTATGCTGCTCTCTACTGTCAATTTAATTTATTACTTCATTTGAAAAGTTATTCATTATGGTTAGCTTTTAGCAAATGAGGAATTATTTGATGCAAGAACTATGATTTAAAGTGAATTTCGAATTTCTGAAAACATACGTTTATTTGGTATTCTTTTGCAAACGAGGGCAAATAAAAATGGGAAATACAACTTAACCCTTCTTTGCATATTTTCTTTATTGGTGAAATAAATCAAGTTGATATAATTCATGTTCAAAATTAAAGGGAAAATGGTTAAAAAAATCTTCGTATATATTTATAGTATAAATTTCGCAAAAAACAATATGGTAAAAATTTCCATCATCATCCAAAGTTAGATCATTAGCTTAGTACTAAATAGAAATAAAAGAGGAAAATAACAGAAACACGTGTTACAAACCTTTCTTCCATTCATTTTCAATTTTTTAGCAATAGAAACTCTAATATAATAAAACAAATTATAAACGAAATCATACGTTTATTGCAACTACAACAAACAGCGGAATGAGACAACTTTAAGCTCGTTTCACTGATAATGACACTTGTTTATTTTTGACAGCATGTTTCTTTTTATGCAATGGACATTAAAAAGGTATCCAAACACGATCCACTTAAAGTGAACTTGTTCTTTTATATAATTTTTGGGCATTATAGGTTATGATGGAAATTTCCACCATTATGCAAAGAAGGGTTAAAGTGAACTCCAAGCCCATCAACTATTAAAATAAAGACGTAGCCGTTCGGTTACTAACTCGGCTATATATTTGTTTTGTCGCTGTGTATAGTCAATTTTCATGCATATTTTTTTTTGTGGACAAGCGTTTACAACTTAAAGAGGATTCTGAGCAATTAGAAATATTTATATGAGGTGGGAATCGAACAAGCAAACCTTCTGAAGTCCGGAACGCCAATCATTCAGCAGCCAGTTCGCTTTGTTGCTCATAAGTCATTTTTTTACAGAGGAAAGTAAATTAAAACGGGATTTACAAGTAGATTCTGAACGATACAAACATCAAGCAGGAATTAAAAGCAAGGAACGTTAACATGATAGCTACAGCACTAACTATTCATCCACTAGCTCGACCCTTCAATAAAGCGGGAGTCGAACCCACGAATTGTTGAATTAAATGCTATAGCAATAGCCAAATCAGCCGCTACTACCCTGACTTCCCTTTAAAGCAAATTATAAAAACTTTACAATAATTACTCACTCTTTACTTTCAAAGTAACTTGAAAAATATTTCCAAAATTAAATCACTTAAATGGAGACAGCACTTTTAAAGTTTTAAATCATTTGACGAAACTGCGAATATTTATAAAAAAAAAGGAAGATTTCGACAGCAAGTGAAAAGTCAAAGGAGAAATGGAATATTATTTTAACGCAATCATTAATTTAATTATTATTCTTTTACCCAGTGAAATAAAGGGAATGCCAACCATCACAAAAAAATAAAATCTCGCGCGATTTAAGAGGGCTTTATATCTCTGGTGGTAGTCTCGCAAGCTACAATGTCTTCTCTTTTTTGATACGAGCGAACTTTCATTCGCAGGCCTTTTAAAACAATTATTGTTCCTCTTTTTTTTCACTTCCGCGGAGAAAGAGTAGATTTACACAGAGAGAAAGACTCATTAATTAAACATCATCGGAAGAAGCGCTTTTTGACATGCCGTCGCCGCCGCTGCCGCCTTCGCGAAATGCGCGTTTTTAGCGCAGCCAGCCGTTCACGGTGTATTCGGTCGGAAGTTAAAGATGGTGACACTTGTTACGTGGGGCAGAGGCACGTATTAATTTCGGACACGTCCGCTCGAGATGACACCCCCCCTCAATTCCTTTTTATCTGCCAGGACTTCAGGAAGTTAGAGAATTCTTTTGAAATACCAATAAATTCGAAATGTGCTTGATCGATCGTTTTATCCATATCCAGATGGAAATGAATATACGGGGGGGGGGGGAACTCCTTTTTTTTTATATAAAATGTATGGCAATCTACAAATGAAAGAAGGAAAAATCAGGATGATTTAATGATATTCCGTATGACCAAACACTGGAAAATATCAAAACAAAAATAATTGTCAGCGCCATAAATCAAGAGTCGTGTCAAGTAGACAGAAAACTTTGATATTGTGAACTGAAGCACAAATTTCAACTTCAAATCACGAAATCTAAAGCTAACATCTGAATATGAAGCGAAAACATTTTAAAACTTTAGAATAAATTTTATTTACCTCAAATAACCTTGAACTAAAATTTAATGTGCAGAAGATCTCTAAATACATTAAAAACATCGCTACAAGAGAAACTAGAGCACTCATATCGAAACACCAATCGATTCAAAGCTCTTCCACAGGAATAGAAATGAATTATCAGAAATACGATGTTGGGACTGATCAGTCGCTATGAACACTTTGAAGTGGATTCGAAACACTGCAAACATCCTTGCTTGGAATTGCTAAAGCTTAGTTCAATAAGGAAGGTTAGATTCCATCTGCTACAGAATAATGGGAAATGAATGATATAATCTTCTGTATACATGTTAATATTTCTACATGGCGAGTTTTAACGGCACATGTACGGTCCACTGTCTAGAAATGTTCGTATTTCTTATAACAATTTTGGGCTATCCCAAACGTGTTCAAGCATTGAAGAGGGATTCCAGCACATGCCTCAAAGGTCATAAATAATTATAAAAGCAATCTGCCGTTCAACAGTAATTTGTAAATGAATGCAGTATTTACAGATTCTGATGTAGCTTTTACACAAGCATGAATTAGTAGTTTTTGTGATTTGCAATCAAATCTGGAAAAAGACATTTATATTTAAGGCTAACAGGGGCAAAGGTGACACATAGTTGGGTACGAGAATGTAATGATGTTTAGGGGTACACAAATAAAAGTGGGGAGAAACAGGAACTAATATCTCCTGTCCAGGCTAAAGTGAGTTTTGTTTGGCTTGTTTTTTTGTCAACGTTCATTTTGGCACCGTGGGGCAATTAGACTGGGACCTACACTTTAAAGTGGATTTCCAACAACTTCAAACACATCGAAGTCTAAAGTGGGAATCGAACCCACGAACTGCTGAACCGAAAGCCAGGCAGAATCGAGAGAGGGATTCATATGAACCTGGTGATAAAGATGGAAAAGATTGCAGGAAATCCTTGATGGGGACATAGTTATATCAATGTTTTGCCTAGATCCACAACCTTGTCTTTTGAGAAAGTAATTAATCTTGTTAATTACAAATCTGGTTTCTAGCGGGTATGATGTCTATAGTAATGGTTAGAGCTCAGATGTAGCATTGACTGTGAATGAACTATATTAAAGGCAGCGGTCTATGTGACGATAGGTTCTTAATGTTGATGGTATGTAACCAAATCTATCAATCAAATATATAAGTGGTTTTTCGATTAAGAAAAGTGTTTACATCTAGCAAAAACATCGAATACCTTCTGTCGACAGTTTTAATGCTAAAGGAAGTAAAAACTTTAGCCGAAGCAGTACAAAATCAACTGTACGAGTAAAAAATTGTAGATTTCGCAAAAATTAACTCTAAAAAAAATTCTTGTACTAACTGTATGTTAATTAAATAATATTTAGCATTCTAATTTTTGAATCTTCTGTGAAGGTTTGTATGGAAGTTATTGGGTATGAAGATGTTTTCAGAATGAAACTCCGAATATTCGGAAACCAAAAACTTAAGATGACATTCAACTAAATTTAGACAAAATTATTTGATTGGAGTATAGTTTAAAGTAAAGAAGATTCTGAACAACTACAAATATCTATGTTTGAGGTGAGAATCGAACCAGTGAAACCTTGAATGAAAGCTAGGGTGCGAACCATACAACTCGCATTTGAGCGTTGGAATTCACAACTATGGTTTCACTTACTTTAACCAGAACCGAAACTCATCATTTTTAAAATATTTAATAATTTATTACAAGTAAATATCTCACACCTCTTTAATTTTGCCATTAAATCTTAAATCCTCGAACATTTTCAGATGGTATCTTTTCCCATGAAACTCGATTGCCGCCCTAATTACTCGAGTGACGTCGGTAATTCGACTTGATAACGATGGTAAATACAAGAAGCAGTTTCGAGAAGCACCAGCGTCCAACTTTAAAGAAAAGTGAAGTGAACCGGACGGACGCAGGAGTAAAAAGGATGCGTTCTCGGAAAGAAGTCAAACTGTCGAGAACACAAGTCTGCATCAGTGGTGTTAAAAGTTTCGCGGTGCTTTCCGGGGCCTCATTAAAAATGGCCGAACCTCATCTGTTCACATTACATACGCTCGGAGGGCTCCCAGTAACGATTTTCGGCCGTTTATTAGAAAAACTTAATTTAGGGACTCTGATAACGACGAACAGGATTGGTGGACTCCCGGAATAGAGAGCCAGATTAAGGGGGATAGAGTGCCTATTGAGCAAAAACTATTCTCGTTAACAGTTCCATTTCGACTTTCGAATCAAATGCATCGCTGGTTCTCTTCCAATGTTCGTTAAGCGATTAGTTGGCAAAACTCAGTTTTCCCAGTTACTTATAAGCAAGCAGAAGCATTCTCTCCTTCGATTTTATACGCTGTACTCCAATTTTTACGCGATGTCGGACATTTTAACACGAGCCCACGACAGAATGTTCAAAGATTTCGAACAATTAAATACAATGAGGATTACAAGCGCACTTTAGTCAATCGATTCAATTTTTATATTTCAAAATTTAAATGATTCGCAAATTTTTCCATAAAGAGTAAAATAAATTTTTTTTTTATTTTGAAAAATTGGCGATAACAGAAAAAAAAAAAAATATATATATATATATATATATATATATATATATATGGCTATAAATATGCTAATGCAAGGTGAACACACAAAACAAGTGAAAGAAAATTGTTTCTAATGCACAATTCGAAAAGACCATTTTTCAAATTAAGCATTAAAGAAAGAAATATAATTTTATCTTGAAATATGTAGTTTCTTCTTAAAAATTAATAGAAATTAAAAAAAAAAAAAGAAGTTTCACAAGAATTTTTTGCTTGGGATTATCGTTCTTGGCGATGAAGTGGTTGTTAATACAATTAAAAAAATTTTTTTTTTAATTGTCCTTGCCGATTTTAACTAACCATTAAGTGGATGTTATGATTTATTTATTGCTTGTATAAAGAATCACATATTCATATTTAATGTGCTTTACATGCTACATGAAATAAATGTATCTTCACTTAATGATTGATAAATATTTATTTTTTATTAGCGATATCAAGAGAGACAAATCTCCAATAATATATAAAATAACCCATCCCACTAAGATATTGTATATTCAACATTTTTGTAAAAAGGGTTATTTGTTTCACTCACAGACCAATTATAAGTAAAATAAAGTGACGTACACATGATCTCAACTATAACGAAAGAAGCAACCACTTTACGGTTGAAAAAAAAATTGAACATGTTAATATATTTCCATTAAATCCGCATTAATGCATTATAACTTTCTTTTTTTAAAGTCAATAATGGAAACATTTGATCTGTGCATCATTTTTACTCACGCATTTTGTGTTCGTCTAACCGAGAGATTTTTTTGTACAAATAGCGAACCGTTATCATGTGTCGCAAAGGAGGAGACCCTGAAATATTCTCACATAGCTTTGATAATACCAAGTATTTTCGACTTTGCGGAGACCAACTACTATACAACGAGGGGGGGGGCAAATAACGGAAACTTGTAGAATAGGAATGTTAATTTTGTTTCTTTAACCATGGGTCGCCAAACTTTCTGATCATCGTGCACTAAAATTTCTATAATTCTCTCACTGACTATTTAAAGAAAACACTTGTTTCTCAAATAATTTACATTTTGTATAATCAAATTTTTACAAAACTCAATGGGAAGGTTGTGTTTAATGACACCTGGTAAGATAAGCAATAATTGATTCGAAATTCGTTAGTTTTAGACTTAAACCGCCTTGGAACTTCACATTTGTTTCTCTGCTTTTTTTTAAATAGTTTTAAGCTATGAGCTCAGAAATGCCGCATTACAAAGGTTTAAATTTTTTTTGAGTAACATTCATATTCGTCCAAAATTAAAAATTATTAAAACGTATCATTGCTTCAACGTATTATTTCATCTTTTTAGTGACTATCCACATGTCTACATAATCAATATATTTTCAAAACATAAGTTAAAAGCATCGCCTAATTTTTGGTAATGATTTGCGTACATTCCTCATGCTTCGTCATCTGTATTCCCAATTTTGTTCCAAACTTGAAAAGACTGAAATTACATTGAAATTGATCACATAAGACGAGTTTCATTGAATACTGTAAATGCATCTCTAAAATGGACAGTTTTTTTTTTTTTTTTGTATCTCATCATCACTTAAGGCTGGATTAATTTCTGAGAGAAATTCTGTTTCAAGCAATTTAACAAGTTTTTATATACACATGCACTTCTTGAAAATGATCCTATTTTGCATATTAATTGAAAACTTCAATTTTCTCGTAAAGTTTAGCGAATAATATTTGTTATTAATCAATATATTACATCGACTACTTTGGCGATCCCTATTTTAAATACAGATCTTTTCCTAAGGATAAAAAAGGGGGAAAATATATATATAAGGGGGGGAATTCGTAAATACATTTTTTGATATACAGTAATTTTCTTTCTTAAGTTTAACTCTTTCTAAAAAGTACTTAAAAATTTTTAAATAAAAAAAATTAAAAACAGTAAAAAATTCAGTAATTTTAATTTAAAAAGCACTAGGAAAATAAACAAAGAGTTATGCGGTTAGTAGGAACGGGGCATATGCCTTTTTAAGCTTTCATCAATCAAGAACTAGATAATGACTGAAACAGCGTAAATAACAGATAAAAGACACATACATTCTCCCCCCCCCCTAATTTAATCGGTCACGGGAAAGACGCACCCAACTTTGTGGTCGCCGAAACACTCGAGGGCTTGTTTGTGGGCAAACCAATCACTGAACGCTGCAGGAAAGATTCAAGAAACCAGAGAGAAGTTGAAAAAGAAGGATCATTAGACCTGTCAGGATGAACAGAAGCGAGGGTCTTCATCCACTTTCTGCAGTTACAACTTGAATCGACAGAACACTTTTAACTATTCTTCGTAAGAAGATGAATGAACACTGGGGATGAGAATTCTTTTCAAAACGTAAAAACGGTCCACACCTAGAGCTGCTTTCAAAAAACCATGACTGATTTTAAATCATGAAAACATACGCAGTGGTACCGTTTAAATTACAATTCAGATGCATTAGAATAATTTAAGACATCAATGTCTTTACGCTTTAATTTTCATTTAAATCGAAGTTTCACTTATTCACAGTTTTTATAAGGATAGAAAATAAAATAAGTACTATAGCAAGTAGTACATCATATTATCCTTGAGACTATGCTCTATATTATTAAATTTGCTCCTTGTAACCAGGTATGTTTTAATTGGGTTGTCCGGAAAGTTCGTGCCGATTTCGGTAGGTAACGCGAGAGACCTGACTGAATATATCGCAATTATTAAAAACAAACGACATGTGTACATATTCTAAAAGAGATAGCTTCAGCCATATTTGGAAGAAAGTTTGGTTACTATTCGTTCATTTTTATCAGTTTTGTACGCCTTAGAATAGGGTGGCAAAGTGCATTATAGACATTGAATGCTTTTCTTTTTCCGAAAGGGCAAAAATGCCACACAAGCGGCAAATAAGATATGCGCTGTTTATGGCGAGAATGCTGAATGAAGGATTTCCCTTCATTGGAAAAATTTCGACTCTGGTTGAGATCAAAACCCATTTGGACACATTTTTTGCCGAGAAATCCGAGAGGTTCTGGAAGAACGGAATTCTCAAGCTACACGAAAGACGGAGAAAGGTTGTGGAGCAGAATGGCACCTGTATAATTTAATAAATGTACATACAATATTTAAATGAGCTGCGTTTTAATTGTCCTAACATATCGGCACGAACTTTCCGGACAACCCAATAAATTTTTTTACAGCGAGTGATTATTCTATTTCACAAGATATTTTAAAGCTTTCCAAAATTGATATGTTTTCCTTTATAGACTAGGTTAATTTGCCTTGAAGTGGATTCTGAACCTCTACAAACATCCACGCGGTGGGATTCGAATTCACGAAGTGTTGAGTGGAAGGCCAAAGTGCTAACAATTCTGTTGATAAGATAGATAACATGCTATTTTTATTTCTGCTAATTTATAATTAAATTTTTTATACGATGAATTTTTTTTAAATTTTTAGTACTTGATTATTTAAAGTTTTAAAATTGAGAAAAAATGAATGGTTGTCACAGTTCTTGTTACATTGAGAGAAAATTATCTATTATCATTTGCATTTTATCTGTCAATAATTTAGCAAAAAATTACTTTAAAAGTTGATTATAACTCTGATTACACAATTTGTGGCTCTCTCTCTCCATCTTCAAAAACGACACTAACTTATTTTTTTTTCTGCCTGTATTAAAATTATATTAGTTTGGGGAAAAAGTAATCCATTATTTTTTCGGTAGACGTCTGTAGTGATCGATATCTCGTGAGGTATCTATCAAACAATTTCAGATTTATGCTCGTTGGAAAGGTGACATTTGACACTAAAATATCCTCTTGCGGTTTTTTGTTTGATTCATTCAGTTACGAATACAAGGTTTTAAAAATGGAAGACAACAAACCGAAAATTCGATACATTTTCGTTTTTTTCTTGTAATGGCGAAAAAGATAGCCGGGTGGCTAAAATTGTGAAAGATGTTTATCGTCCTATATAAGACTGTGACAACCAGTTACGTACAATTTTTGTTTCGTCGATTCCGTTCGGGTATTTTTGATGTTAGAGATGCACCTCGCATGTGGATACAGCATCGTCGAAAATGTCTATAAAATATCAAAAATGATCGAAGTGAACCGCATGTCAGCAGTCGTAACGCGCAAGATCTAAAAATCTACATGAAAGTTGTTTTAAAAAATTTTTACAAAGCGAATCCAAAAGAAGTTACATAAAGTTCACGTAAAAATAATGGATTTCTTTTTCCCCAACCTAATATATAAGAGTGGTTTCAACATTCATTATTTTAAGTAGACTTCAACGGAAAGTGCAGAGAGTGAAGGCATTTTTGATAAAATATGTACAAAATTAAGTAAAATAGTCCGTTATAACGGTTCAGTGTTTGATGTCAAAAACATTTTATATTCAACCCATTTATAATTCGTATTTATTTTAATGTGAAATAAACCCATTTTAAAAAGCTAAACAAGAAAAAACTATTTGTTTCTTCCAATAAATTTAATATTATTATAGATTCCTTAATACCTACCATGCCTGGGCCATGGTAAAGTCATAACCAAGGATTGCATCTAAAGAGTGGAGGAAACAAGGGATTAGCTGACAATGATACATATTCATCAACTGGGGACGTGGGGGGTTGACCGGGCAGGAATTCCCCAGGGGAACATACCAGAAACTGAGGGGAAGAAGAAAGACCGACATAAAGGAGAGGGGTCGGGACAGCCTCCGCCTTCAAGGTTAAAAGGCGGGAGCGCCACGCAGTCTAAAGAGAGCAGATCTTTACCCCCGCAGGCAGCAGGGCCCACCCACAAATTGTATGAAAAAAATAGTACTGTCCAGGGACATGAAGCAAAACATCTTATAAAGAATTTCAAAGAAATTTTGTTACACAATTTGGAGATTTTTTTTTTCAAATACTAAGCAGCACTTTTCAAAATCAATTTACGTTAACACGCACGCGCACACACACACACACATTATATATATATATATATATATATATATATATATATATATATATATATATATATATATATAACAAAATGAATTGAGTGCAAAATATTTTGGATGGTAAAAACTGAATTGATGTACTTCGAACTTTATTAAATTTAGTACATTTTTTTTTTCAAAAGTGTTCGTTTATATGGCATTTGAGGAATATTTAATAAATAAATTCTATGAATACATTCGGAAATAAAACAAACATTACTATAGGAAACGCAGCCTCTCTTAAGAACAAAGCGCATTATTAAAACATAAAAAAAAACAATATCTTAGTAAAAAAACTTGCTAATACTTCCAATACTTAAAAAAAAAAAAAAAAAAAAAAAAAAAAAAAAAAAGACATCACTTTTGCATTGATATCGAGTAAAAAGTTCTGCAAATGAACTCTTTTCCTAAATACCTTAGGTTATAGGAATGTTGGACCTTCACGAAAAAGTAATCTCTCACTAAGAGACACTTATGTAAGGAGCTTTAATTCAAGACCGATCACATATCTTCATTCATAAAATTCGCATGTGTGAAACATTACGGTAAGTATTATTCAAATCTGATTCTACAAGACTGCCTACAAAATAAACGAAACATTTCTGAAGAATAAAACAAATGCTTTGAAAAATAATAGGCAGTTTTCAGGAATGAAATGCATTTAAGTTTCATATGACATATTTCGAGTTCACTGCATTTTCCGAAAACCAAACTACATTTTTTATAAAATAAATTTAACTGAAATGCAACATTTGTTTTATATTCACAAATATTTAAAATAAAAATATCCAATATTCTTTTTCATTGTCATTTTCATTTCTTGAATTGTTAGGAGAGGTTCACGGGCTCTTTTCATTAATAGAATGCTTTTGGAAGCAGAGTTACCATGATCAATATCTTCGATTCGGTAGGTCAACTTTAAGTTATGACCCATATCAATGACCAACTTGAGGTTTTCACATGAATCCATAATGCCAAGTCAATGGGTTCATTTATAAAAAAGTACTACTGTATACTGAATGAAGACGTGTTAGAATTAAAAACTAACAGAAACATTTTCAATAATTTACTTTATCTTTAATAATTTTGACTCGACAAGTAAAAAATTTTGGTCGCGAATGGATATTACTTAACAAATAAAATCCGTTTTGATGTTTCTCAACAATCAGTATTACTGGAGGTTTTTTGTGATAGTGGGTAGGGTTCCAAGGAACAAAACAGAGAACATCTCCAATGGACAACAGCCACTGAACTACTACATTGAAGAACGGTATCATACCACAAGTTTAAAGTGAGCCCATAAGAAAAAGTTTGTGAACAAGTATCATAACTCAATGAGAAATCCTATCAGTAAACCATTTCAAAAATACAGAATATTCCCTTCAGTACAATACTGAGGAAATATTTAGTATTCCTACAATGTGCATTTTTTTCCACACGATATTGCAAATACTTCCAAGAGCTATTTCAACAACATTAACGCTCCATGATTATCAGTCACGTGATGAATAAAGTACTGATGTATACCTTCAAGTTTCAAATCCCGTCTTTATACAGAAATAGAAACTTATTTATGTGATTAAATTTGTAGCACGATTCCGTATGGAGTTTTCTTGAATCGAATATTTAGGTTCACCGAAGATGGAAAGTTCCCCCACAGCATAATCGAAAGTGGTACGATGAAAGCTTGTAAGTTCGATACCAGCAATATTTGAACTAATGTTGCAATTTTGTTTCTTTGTATTACCATCTCCAGCTGTTGTTTGACAATTTTCCGGGTTTTATGACAGTAAAGTCATGTTTATAATTTGTCAGTAGAATACGGACCACACGCAAAACTTACAACAACTGTTATTCCGCTATATCAAGATTTAAAACAATCAAAGAATTACAATTTATATCGCTATTTCTCGTAAGTTAGGCCTTTTTGAAATCACTGAGCTTTCGTCATTGGCAAAACAACCAGAGTATACCATATTAAAATAAATGGAAAAATTGCTGCCAATGAAAAACATTTTCGAACATTACAATGTCTACACTAACAGAGTTACGAAAACTAACGTATGTTAGTATCTAGGTGTATAGACTTATGCACAAAATGGGGAACACACCTTTACCATTTAAGAATTAACCAAGAATATTAAACACACTTTTTTAAATTATTGAACTAATCACTAAACTCAGAAATATTTGGAAATTAACATTTATTAATATATTTTAAACTAAATTTCCCAATACATGAAAGTGGAATTTTTTTCTCGTAATTTTATTGACAACCGTTAATATATTTTCCCCTCCCACGTCAATATTTCAAACCTTAAAGAGAAACGAATATCATTTATTTATCTTTACTTTCTGAAAAAAATTATCAATATAAATCTTTTTCGATCTCGCTAACCTTAAGATTAAATTTCACATCTTCAAAACGAAAACATAAAAGCTTCAACCCAACACGTCTTTAGATATTAATTGCGATTCACATAATTTTTCGTAAGAAGCAATTAATAATCGGTGAAATTATTTTTTGAAAAATTTGGTTCATTAATGACTAAGTTAAGTAAAGTGTTGAATAATTTTTTAACGAGTCACTTTATGAGCCACAAAAAATATTCTGCAATGAGTGTGTTCAAAGAGTTAAAAAGAGAGAGAAAAAAAAATTCCGACACGCAGAATCTAAGCAATACTTTTTTCTAGAACAGAGAAACTGTGCGATAATCTTCCTGGTTGGACGACCGGAATAGATACATAAACCATTAATTATGCAAACCTCCTTTGGTTGTTCAAACGATTTAACCGAAACATTTTTTTTTTTTACGTCATTGATATAAATCTCGGACGGATGCTTTCAAGTTTCCATCTATTCCAAGTAAACTCGCATTAGAAACCTGACCTTGCGATTTATGTCCTGCGTACTATCGAGATCGAATTTGGCCTTGAGGAGTTTACAAAAAAAAAAGTAAACTTATTCCACAGCATCTCGAGAATAGTGGCAGAGAAGGATTTCTTTTGGCGACAAGCAGTCTGCCTTTTTCGGAGCACGTGCCAATAGGGGAAACCGGTCTACCAACAAGGCGGCTTTTGTGTGGACCTTCCCACCCGCTACGTAACGGGGGAGAATCTCCACATTGCAAAATGGCTCTGTAGAGAAACGCTGAATGTCAGTCATATTTTTAAGAAGAACGATAAAAGCTATTAAAGATGCGGTCCAACCAATATAAAAGTATTAATTTTAAAAAATTAAAAACGAATGATCTTTTAGTTATATTAATAGCATTTGAAGCATCGGGAAAAATTAATAAAAAACTAAGTTTCATTCTCATAGCCTTGCTCAATTTAGGTATCATACTATAATATATAATAAATAAAATAATATATAATTCCTTTCTGTTTATAAATTTATTTTTAATTACACCTTAGAAAAAGAATCAGAGTTTTAAAAACGAAAGCATTTCCACAATTAAACATTCAGACTCTTGATTACTACCTCATTTGTAAGAACATGTAAGAGACAGTTGCATTCTAACCAATAGGATATACCTTTCCGCATTTTAGATTGATATTCAATATTGCATTATATATTAAATATATACACTGTCACATATCTTGATGAGAGTGACTAATCTAGTTTGTGGCTCTACAGATACATGTAAGAGACAGTAGCATTCCAACCAATAGGAAAATACCTTTTCGCATTTTAGATTGATATTCAATATTGCATTATGTATTGAATATCAATCATATTACATTATATATTGAATATATACTAATGCTTTGCTGACAAGCAAAACACATATCTTGATGTGTGTGACTAATCTGTTTGTGGCTGTCCAGATTATTTTTTGTATTGAAACGATCACCATGTATACCAGCTACTTCACATATTATTGAACAAGTTCATAAAACTTTTAACAGCCGACATCTCCAAACTAAATCACACAAGTCATGCGAAGAGAAATTTCAACACAAAAGATTCTGTTAACTTAAATAACTAATTTGCATACCTCAAAAAAGGTATTATTTTAAATTTATCAGGTAACAATTTAACTCGCGACCACTTTTATGCTCTATGTGAAGCTTGTTTTTAATTTTAACATAATAAACCATAGCACTTTATTCATTTGCAAGAATTCCTTCAATAATTCTAAATATATCCTCTATTGACATCCATTGCACTCATAATGTGAATAAGAAACGCGAAATTAACAAACTAATCGCGGAGATGTTCCCCGGGCGTTCCGAGAACGACACAAATATCCCATTCCTCTTTCTTCCACTCACTCCCTGCACAGCCCACGCAAAGAGAAGAGCGAGCAATTCTTTTCCACATTGATTACGTTATAAAACATTGCCAGTTTTTTTTTTTCCTACATTGCCCACTGACGTTGCCTTCCCCCTCACCTCA